>JABCKB010000443.1:0-89992 GCA_013184455.1 Fusarium continuum
CTCCCCTCCCTCCCAATCTCTGAGCGATCCTCTTCCATTGTCTAAACCTCTCGTGTCTGGCGCCGGTCTCAGAGGGTGGTTCTTTCTTCTAGCGCAGCACCTTTCTCGTGTGCCTGGTTTATCTGCTTCGCTTTTTCCCGCAACCCCAATTTGCAGATACCAGCCAATTCTCCATTATTTACCGACCAAATAAAGGTTGACTACCACGCGGCACTGAATGATTGAAGATGTCGTCAAACACTCGTCCTGCTGTGACAGAGTTTGTTGCCTCATGACCTAGAAGGCTGGAGAGGCTGAGCAGGGCCGATGGCCAGTATCCAGATCGAATACGGATACAGAGTACAGAGTACTCGGAGGGCTTATTATGAAGAACTGTCTTTAGATCCTTGTCCATGTCCATGTCCATCGCCAGTGTGGAGAAGGAAAATCAGGGGCCCAGCCAGCTTAGCTTTGAAGGTTGTTGGTGAACCTCTTCCCATCGAGCTCATACACCGCTTCTTTAGAAAACAAGATGCCATGAGACGAGCTAGACGAGACAAGCTTCAGGACCCTCACCACTTTTTTCAACGGCCGACAGCCACTCAGAATAAGCTGACTGGGGTTCCAACAAGACCACCATCACCGTCGCCGGCGTTGGTGGATAATGCAGCTCCCGCCAAGCCTTTTATCCCACGAGAACCACCATCGCCATCACCACCATTCACGAGTTCCCTGTCGCGCTCCCCATACCGTAGTATAGAGCGTAGGTCTGCAGACCCGTCTGGAAAGGTAGTGGGACACTGGAACTAGGGCCTTATTAGCTTGGCTGGAAGGGCACACCTCGACTGAAAAGGGCTGAAGTGCCAGCCACTACGGAGTACGGAGTACAGTACACTTGATCGCGCTTCTACTGCAAGGCACGCGCCTTCCTGATCACGGCGAAACCTGCGAGGGGTAGGTACCTAAGCTGCCCGTGCATGGACTGCAAGGTCTAAGTTAAGGGTCGGCCGCTGGTTGGTTTAACTCTGCACCTACAGTAGTTCTTTGCTGTTCCTCTCTATTACGACTTACCGTAGATCGGTAGCCCAAGACTTCTCCATACCAAAGTCCGTATCCTACGCGCCCTATCATTCGTCGAGGCCCTCGCATCTGGCATCGTAACGACACCATCAAAGAAATGACTTGCAGCAGTAGCTCGACGCTGTCGGGGTAGCATCCCCCCGATATTTTCTCGCCAGGTGGTCCACGTGCGACACGAGGCTGAGCCCGTGACAAGACAAGATCAAGCAAGCGAGTTTAATTGCGCTCGGCCTCGGGCAGAAGAACGAGCAGGAGTGGACACGAAGCATTAGCAACTCACCCATCCATCATCTCGGATATTTCGAACTTATCATTGTATTGCTCGCCGTTGATGAGAAACGTCAACGTGGTCATGAGCGAGATGATGAGCAAGTTTACAGATGTGGCCGCCGGACGGAATTGATGTCGAAGGCAGACGGGACGGAACATCTCGGCAACCTCTATCTATCTCCAGCCGACTCTTGATACCGACCTGGTTGATCGCAATGACCTAACTTATCCTATGTAGGTACACAACCCGTACGGTTTCTTGGTACAACAAGCTCGTTTCTCTGCCTATCACGTCACGTGTCATGGAAACAGCGCAACGAAACACAGCAAAGCGAAGCCATATTTAACTCTATGCCATCTACAGCGCATGCATATAGCCCAGGGTCCTTGCAGTCGATGCTACCACACGTCCGATATCAAACAGCGGATATACCTATCCCACAGAATCACTGCACAACGGCGTCATTGCGAACCCACTCCAGCCACTCTATATGGGTGTTTCTCCTCCCCCGCCGTTTCAAACGTCGGTTTGCTCCACCTCGACATTACATCGCAGACGGAGTCTAAGCAAGGGGATCGTCCTCTGGTCGGCTTTTGCTAATGTACGGTGGTCCTTCGAACCCTCGTACGGTCTATAATTTCCAATCAGCCATAGGCTATCAGAGCATCCTGCCCCAGTGGCGATCACTTTGTTGTCCGTCGACGCAATCATTTGCATGCGATGAGACCCTGCGGCTTGTTGACAAAGAGCCTGAGACGGTGGTGTTTAACCGAACAGTCAGGAATTCACATGGTGCAGCATATCCGATGGGCCCTATCCTGGATGCTCACGGAAGTCTCGGATTTGACAGGTAGCAGTAGGCGAGTCAAAGGACTAAGCGCACTGCATGTCTCAGTCGCAGCGATCCCTTCTTCCTCTATTATTTGATAAAACCAGATGCGTGACTCGTGCGTCCAACGTTTGAAGAGCCGCAGACGCCGTTTGTTTCTGCTCGCAAAAAGAGAATCAGTTCCATCTTTGCATGACTGTGGCTGTGCTTGGCTTGGCTTGACATTTTGAACCGTTTCTGAGGCTGCGGGAAGCTAACAAACGCGACAGGGTTTGGCACAGGCATTATCCCTGCTTGAAGTTGATCGATCGGCAGCCAGCGTCTTTGAGAAGTGTTTTGGATTTTCCGAGGCACGGGCACGATGCTTCATAGAATCTGCGGTGAACGACGGAGCGGAGATTTTTCACAAGAGTCCAGGCTTTGCAAAGTTTAATATTTTTTGACATTCGTTGATTCTGTTTACCGAATTCTCCACCAAGATTCTACTCACGGTGGCCAAATTCAAGACCTGTATCAATACCGCAACTAAGAGGCAACCCAAGTACACCAAGAATAGAGGGTTCAAGGATCAACTCGCCCCCACAATATCGAGTAGAAGAGGCTCAGTTCTGCTTAATGCTTAGAAGTGGTCGAGTTTGGGCTCCATCTCTAAGCAATGACTACCTGCCTGTGCACTCAATGGCGACACGACTCGCTTTCAGGTAGCATGACCCGATCCAATCCAGCAGATACACAAAATGCAACATCCACCGTGAACTTGACAGCTGTGGGCTGGTCGTTTCTCAGCCATTACAGCCCAACATAGCCGAGCCGAGCCGAGCCTCTACTATTCAGACTCCTCCTTTTCAGACCATGATGCGGCTCTTGAAAAGCACGAGGCAGGAGAACAAAGTAGACGGTTGCTGTCTGTGATGGAGCAGGGATCTGTCAGCAAATCACAACCGCAGAAGCCATCTACAAGCCGCGTGCGGTGCCAGCGGATTGCTGCATGGGACAACCCTTGATCGTCCCGTCATTTCGCATCCCAGGGCCGCGGTCGAGGTTTTTTCTCTGTGCAACAAACATCTTCCTCCCAGGGCTGAGGTAGAGCAGAGTTGGAGTATCCGTAGAGGGCCTCAAAGTAGGCGGAATCTTGATGAAGGAGAATCCATTGGTTGGTTGTCGTTCCTGAGCCTATTCCTGAATTGCAACCTAATTTAGGGTCGCAAAAGTTGGTCGCATGAAACGTGGCATGCTAGTTGTTGTTCCTCTCAGGAAATCCCGGTTGTTTAATACAGTACTACCGGTACCATAGCCACCCGTCTTGTTAGTCCTCGCCCGTGTCGAGTCTTGTGTTTCACGATTTCTTCTATACCGGTTTCCGGGTTAGGTACATATATCACTTTACACATTTCGTCGCCACTCACCTGGTTAACCTTACCCGGTATATGCTATTGGAAGTTGATCTTGACACGCCCATCTCAATCTCTTTTGATCGACCTAGTGACACAAAGACATCTATCTACTAGAAGACGGCGATTGTAATAACGGTATGTTGTTCTCGGACAACTCTGCCATCGCATGTGGTAATATCTAATAGCAAAGTTGTCGGCATCCGGCACTTGTTTAACGGCCACTGCTCGCCAAGCTAAAAGAAGTGCTGCAAGCATTCGGTCGAATTAATCAGCGCGTTATCTAAACTGGTCGTGAAAATTCCTCTCGGTAGCATGGTTCCTCACGACTGACTCGTCAACAAGCCACTCACCAACGGCCGACGCCTTTCAAGTCCTCGTCGTCATTGCCGTATATCGTTTCTACCCGAATCTGAAATAACATCGTCTTGTGTCGCCAAGCTTTTTCACTTGTGTTTCGGAAGGATCAGACTCGGTGAAGCGGTAAATAGCGGTGAGTTTGCGCTTCCATCAATGTCATCCTGGGATGTAGGGTAGGGCACATTGGGTATTGAGTTCGAAGATGATGATTGTGAGTTGCAACGTTGAAAGCAGAAGTTCCAACTGCTTCTTCGCATGCCTTATGGCTAAATGATATCTGCGCACGAGACAGGCGCAGATGGGTCATTAAAATGATGTAAAGCGTCACACTGGTTCGTAATGTAAAACAAAATCAAGAAGAAAGTGGCAAGTATCTGTCATAAGCATGCTTAATATATTAGATTTGCCTGTAGAGTGACACGGTTGATGTGACGGTGTAAGCATCATCTAGAGACATCTCGTAAGTACAAACCGACTATGATTCAAAAGAAACGATGAAACCCGCCAAGAAGTGATCTATGAGCCAAGAAGCCACCTTGGTCAGCACTGCGAGACGGATGTCATATCTTTTCCCACTCGTCGTCAGGCTCGCCTGGTTTCATCAACATGCACTCAAACCACGCTTCCTCACCCCTGAGTAGACGCTCCTGACAATACTTGATCTCAGTGTATAGACCAAGATCCTTCAGAAAGTCTAGGACATCGTATGTACACTCTTGAGAGTGGTCGTCGCGAGACAAGCTGCCAATGACCTGCATCAGCTGTGAAGGTTCCGCGTCCCGTGCCCACTCGAGCATACGGCACTGGATCTTGGTCCAGGTCATGATCCATTCGGCATCGAGGCTACCACCAGCGAGGCGTGACTCGACGGTGCCATGAGTCACCCTTGAAACCTTGGGTTGCAACGCTCCTGCGAGCTGTCCTTGCCAGTTGCTGGCGTAACCTTTACAGCCCTCGTCCATCAGGTGCGCGATCTGATGAACCCCAACATCGCAGGCCAACAGCTCGGCGACTCCTTTCCAGGCGAGCTTGGTGTTAATGGAATGGTCTATTCCGTGCATGTCAGCCGCCTGCGGATACCTCTCCAGCCGGAGATTTTTCACTTCCTGGCTGGACATAGCCTTCCTCTTGGTCCGCCCTTCGTCCAACAATGGCACGCTGCCAGATGACGAGCCAGACGCCACCAGTTGAGAAACTGGATAGTCAATCTGCGGAGGCAACTCGCGGCGAGTGGATTCGCTGTCCAACGGCGCATCGCTGGCTTCTGGGTCTAGGAAACATTCACATGGCACGTCTGTCATTCGACGCCGTTGCCCCTTGGTTTTCCTTGGCCGCTCGAAGGGTTTGCTGTCATAAAACTCCCAATCAGAATTATCGCTGTCATAGTCAGGCTCCAGATAACGCAGTTCACCTTGGGGCCTCTGTTCCATTTGCCGAACATGTTGACGTAGCTTCACACGAGATGCAACAGGCGCTTCTCCGAGCTTCCTCGCTCGTCCGATATAGCGAGGTATAAACCGTGGACTTTGAGCGACCACGTCGCGTGCCATGGCTGCGGTTGTACCCTCGGTCAAGTTTACACCTCTCCACCGCCGGATGGACTTTGACCATCTAGCAAAACTTCGCGTAGGACAGTGTAAAGTCGATAGTGCTGGCTCAGATGCCCATTGAAGGGCTGCATAGTTTCTCAAAGCACGCATGTCCATCTGATGGGGGCCATTGCCAACATGAACATGAAGCCCACACGATGTGTTGACTCGGGCGCGCAGGTTGGTGGTCAGAAGTCGAACAACTGCCGACAAGAGCTTGTATGCCTCACCGCAAGCATACATGGGTGGACTAGCTACTTCTACCGAGTCCCAGCACTTGTATCGGTGAGGCTCGGAAGAATACCCGTTCTCGACGACTGTAGGGTCCGTCTTGACGATCCACGGGCGTTCCATCAGCCCTGGGGTTGTCGGTTCTGGGCTCGTCGTCGACCGAGAAAGCTTTGCATTGAACCCGTGTTTCCGTAGCAGCTCGAAAACTGCTACGCGACCTTCACTCTCGTCCGTGACTGGCGGGATGCCAGGAATATTGTCGTCTGACGCTACACCTCTTGGCTCCCTAGCCACGAGGAATTCCAACTCGACGCCGAAGCTAATACGCGGAGGCCGCGTATACTTGTCTTCCTGCTTTGAGACGTCAGCTCTGGTGTTCCAGCGCTCCTTGGCAGACATCCTGCCCTTCTCCTCTTTAGTTGTACGAGTGCCGCTAGTAAGAGATCGCTTATGCATCATGAAATGTCGTTCTCGGAGTTGATTAATCAATACGATCCTTCTCTGCTGTTTGGCGTTAAAATATCGTCGATGTTTTGTTTGATGGTGTGTTCCAAAGTGAAAATTTCAACACTGCTGAGGATTCTCAACACTCCGAGGTGACAGCATCAATCTCTATATATCCGTCCATATCTTCCTTACCTTGACAGCTCCAGTTCTGTTCAGCATCATTAGCAAGTTCCCAAACTGACGTACCAACAACCTACAACTGTCAACTCCATCGCAACTCATGTTCCTTCGACAATCAGAACGGTGAACGCAAGACCAAGAGAACATCCCAGCAATTCGTTGTGCAATCACAGAACTCAATACACCATCCCTTTGTCCAAGAAGCACGAGTGAGAAGGCTTTCGGGCCAATCCATTTCTTTGTTGTTTGTTCAATATCAAGTTTTCCTACTCCCATTCGCCTCTTGCTATGATTGACTTGCATGGTAACGTATAAACAGATATCCACCACCATCGCAGTGCCCCTTTCTCCCTCCCCTCTTGAAAGGCAGCGTGAGGCTGTCACCTAGTTGTAGGCTAGGCCTCCGATCCTTCAACCCGCCTATCGGTACGCCGAAGCGTGTCATTACCTCGTCCAAGCTTTAACAAAGCCTCCATCGTTGGGTCTTTACTCATCAAAAGGTATCGCGTTGCATGTCGAAAAGTTGTGTTGTTTAGAAAAAAAGTGCAAGAGAAGTGAAAACAGGCTTGCGCGCGAGCAACTCCAACCTGTCACCCACCGGCACAGTACGGCACGTGGCGGGGTACGAGGATAGTGCATTGGTACTGCTGATCGCAACACCCCACGCTTTGATCTCTAGCACTTAGATGAGGTAGGCCAGCATGCCGAGAGCAACAGCGGCGGCAGCACCCTTGCCCGCTGGGGCCATGGTAGGGGCTGCAAACCCATCGGAGGTAGTCGTAGTCACGGACTCGGCAGTGCCAGTAGCGTCCGACGAGGACCGTGTAGCGGATGCAGTGGCAGTGTCGCTAGCAGTGCTGGTGGCATCGTCATCATCGTCGTCGTTGCTAGCAACGTTCTTAGGGGGGCTTCGCTTCGCACACTTGGCGTCGATCTTGGATGTACATTGCTTCTGGCCGTCTTGGTTGCCCGTGTTTTGCTCAATGCACTGGCTGAAAAGTTCCTGGCAAATGAAGGTAGGCATAGTCTGGGTGTAATACTGGAGACCGGGGGCTGAGCTGTTGGAGGAGCACGTGCATTCCCACTTGAGATCGTCCTGGATTGAGATGTTAGCCCGAAAGAATGAAACACTGAAAAGCCCTACAAACCTCAGTGCACCTGTTCTTGTTTGTGTCATCACTGCACAGGGTATCGCAGGTGTTTTGCTGAGCTCCACACCAATCAGCTGTAATATGTTAGCATACCAAAGCAAAGTTTGACAGCTTTCTGGTTCTCAGCACGTACATCGGGTGGCGATGTCGACCGAGTTAGGGTCAATGGTCATGTCAAGAGAGCTCTTGTAGTTCTGGACTTTCTGGGCCGAGACGGCCGAGATGGCCATGGCGAGGACAGCAAAGGATGAACGCATCTTGAATGGTGTTGTAGTTGGGTGTTTATGGATGTGATTATCGAGATGAAGGCGGTGCAATAAGTGGAACGATGATCAATGGATGCTCTGCTTGTTGTTGTTTTGGCGAGGTAACTGATGAGGTGGATACCCTTCTTATAGCAGAGCGATTGAGGTCTGGTGCAAGCGGAACAGGGAAGGAAGAGAGGAAAGGAAGTGCAAACGCGGAGAGTCAAGGGCAGGTGCGTTCGATTTTAAACGAGGGAGCAGCCCGAGATCGAAACCTTGGGCAGGTAGTTTTCTGGGCAGTAGGTAAGGTAACGATCGGATTTGGCCTGGCTTGGCTTTGTCTGGGCAGGTGCAGTCACTGCCTCGGTTTAATTACCTTGCCTCAGATAAGACCGCCGCGCTTCGAGACTCTGTGAAATCAATCGGCCCCGACCCCGGCGCGCACGCCCACAATCCGTAGGTTAACCCACGAGGCTGCCTGTCTACAGTACCGAAGGTACAGTAGCTACCTTAGGTAGCAAGCTAGCTATTCGACCAATAGAATATCTTCCTGGCGGCATCTGCCATTGACTTCGCTCCATCAATCGCTGCAAACTTTCCCGTCTAGCCCGTCTCAACAAGGGAAAAGACGCACAGGTACGAGTCGGCTAGAGGTCGCTTCGTATCCACACCTTCCTTATTTTGGCCACTCACCTCGCACACACCATCTTGGGCCAGCGCCATTTCCGTTTTAGTCGTCATAACTACCATCTACCACCAGCATTAATTGCTCTGTGTACGCGTAGTAGTTATGGGAATCATGAAGGCTAGATCTTGCTGTCCGCGCCGCGACTTAACTTCCTCAGTAACGATCAAGACGCAAGCCGTAAATCCTGCCTGGGTAGAACCCGCCATGTCGAGGAAAATAACAAGGCCCAGGCAAGCGGCTGGGGCCGAACAAGTGGAACAATTAATTGTCCTCCCAGTCGACCAGGATTGAATTTCGGATGATGTAGGTCGACGGGCACTAGGTTGAGCTGGGAAGCGACCTCTCGATGTTGCGCTATTCCAGCGGTGCTCCTTTCTCTTGTCGTCAATCGCTGTTTGTCTGTAACCCAGACTCCCTCACGTTAGTACCTTACCTGGCATCTACAGGGATCCCCCAGCGGCGACTCACTTCGGTCCTGGTTGCATCACCATTGTCTCTATTTCGGACACGGACCATCCAATCGTCGTCTAATCAATATCGCCGTCATTTTCCCGTTCGTTGCTCGCAATAAAGAAAAAGCAACCGAAACAGAAACAGATCCAGAATTAGAATTGTCTCCTGATACTATATAGAAAACTTCTGTTATGAGTGGGAGTTCTTGGCAACATAGGTGGTTGACTGAGCAATGTTGACACATGCGCTCAACGCAAGACTGGTCTTGCAGCGCGACTGGATCTGTCCAGCGGCGCCGTTCCGGAACAGACGGGATCGTGAATGCAGGAAATTGCAATTTTTTATTTATTTTCATATCGCCCATGGCCGCCAAGATGCTAATCTTTCTCTAACGGGGCCACGGCATCTCAGCGCCGATGTATCAGGCGCCCGGACCTTTTGTCCATGTTGAGTACCTTAACTTACCTAGTAGGTTATCTCATCCCACCCAACCTCATCACGCACCATGGTTACTATCAATAGGTAGTGGGTGATCTTGCCTTTCGCTCTGTAAACATGTCATGACACATATGGGTTTCATCATGGTCTGAGGAGCAGCATCGCTAGGTTGGACAACCTGTCGGCCATACGACGCTGTGCCTTTGCATGCTCTAAGCATACGGTACATCCGTAGATATATGTTGGGCAAACGACAACATAATCTGTCGAAGTTGGGTTTTTTTTTTTTTTTCTTTTTTCTTTTTTTTTTTTTCCCCCTCCCCTGCTAGGGGTGTCAAAGGGTTCCCCTGACAGAGCTGGAGCTGTTACAGATGGGGCCAGTCTCTCTCTCTTTTCCTCTCTATTGTGTGAACGTGCGCTGAGTTGGTAAGTGTGCTGTAGCGTCTGTATGGTCGCGTGTATATGGCCGGGGGCTGTTGAAAATAGTGTGGGGCCTTTCGGAATTTATGGTTCGTGAGTGGTACTGCCAGCACTTGTTCAATGTCCTTCTCCAAATTCTAACTTGTGGAAGACATTTATTATTCAGTGAGCATGCATCAGTGAGGCCATATAAAGCTGTAGAGAATTACAGTGCCACGCATGCAACACAGCATAAGACGGAATGAAATAAGGCAGTCTTGAGCCGCCCTGTTGGTGTCCAGTACGGACATTTCTAGGTTTACTAGGCGTTGCTGGGGCACGCAGTCGCAGTGGAGTTGGGAGCTGCAGTCTCGGCAGTACCATCACAGTGCGCATTATTCATCCGTGAGGTTCTCCGTCTACAGCAATCCGCAGCTATTGCAAGTGCCGTATCTTACCTATCATCAGCAAGCAAAGCCTCGTTCCGTGGTTGGGCCGTTGGGCCAAGACAACCTGCTTGACGAGAGAGGTTGTGTTTTCGTGATGGCGCAGCTTGGTGGTACAGCTTGTGCACCCACGAATACGATGCTCACTGCGAGTTTGGGGCGGACAAACCCTGCCTCTCAAAAAAGATGAGTGGTTGAGAGGTGCAGCGCAGCAACTTGACCGGTTCTGGCCCAAATATGCTTCCCGCGAGCGCAACTTTTTCAGCGTGTGATAGCAGTACCGGAGTTGACCAGGGGTGAGAATGAGGCTCTAGTTGCGTCAGCCCCTTGCGGTCCGAAATGGATGCTTCGAGAGTATCCCAATGCGCTTACTCTATTGTAAGTTCTTGGCTCGAGCGGCTGGGGCCTAATTAGTAAAACGGCAGATCTATAACTCTCTTGGTTTCGGCGCAATGTGCAAACACTTCAACCCCATGAGTCTTCACGACCGGCAAGCGCTACTAACCTCTCATGTAAGCTGAATGGCAGGGACAAAGGGGCCTATGATATGGATCGAAGGATTTCTACAACAAATATTCACAAAGAGGGCATCCTCTCCCCCAACTCTTCTAGACTTTGACTGTTGGTACAAGCTTTTCTCTCTCTTGGACCCCAATTTATACCCGCAGGCCAATATCCTCAGCGTAAGGCAAGACGAAGAGGTCACCGACGGCAGAGACGGTGGCCTTACCCTCAAGCAGGGTCTTGGCAGCCTAAGAACAAGGTTGTTAGTATCATGCACGATTCCAATCGGAACAAGGTCGAATCTTACAGTCTTGAGAGACTCAGCGGAGACACCATCGATAGCTTGGGCAAGAGCGGCAGAGTCGTAAGGCTTGCCGCTGTTGACAATACCGGAGCCGGCAAGGAGGATGCTAGGTTGTCGGAGCTGGTTCTGGTTCAAGAGGCCGAACTTTGCGTTGGCAACGGCCTTCTTAATGTCCTCCTGGCTAGCTTGGCCGTCAGCGATGCTCTTGAGCACCTTGACGGTCTCCTCAGCGCCCTTGCGGACAGATGCGGCGGGGCCGCTGAGCTGAACAGCAAGGAGACCGGCGTCGGAGTAGATGAGGTTGGAGGTGTTGACGGTGAGACCAGAGGTGCCAGCGGTGGCCTTAGCCAGCAGGCTGAAGCCAGGAGCCCACTTGATAGTAGACTGGCCACCGAGGAGAGCAGCCAGGACAGCAGTCTCAGGCTTAGCGGAGTCGTAACCGGAGCCGGGGAAGGCAATGACAACAGAATTTCCAGCGCTGGAGCTAGTTCGCTGCTCACCACCAAAGTACTTGGTGGCCTCAGTCTTAAGGGTCTGGCCACTTCGGGGGGTGGAGGGCACGTCCTTGAAGAACTGGCCAACCCACTTAGAGAGAGAGTCAGGGGAGGCACCGTCGGCGACGAGGGCAATGTTGGGCTTGGAGTAAGCGACATCGGCATAGCTGGCGATGTACTCCTCGTTCAGGTATTTCTGGTAGGGAGTCGACGAGCTGGGGAGGAGAGAGGAACCGAGACCAGTGTGGAAAGCGATGGCGTGGGCGTTGTCGAGAGCAGTGGCGGCGACGTCGGCATTGAGGGCAGCCTGCTTGGCGTGGATAACACGCTCGACATCCTCGTGGAACTCGTGGGCTCGAGAGATATCAGTATGATCCAAAGTAGATATGACATGCAATTGATCTTCACTCACTGGTGTACTTGGTCAGGGAGATGACCTCAGCGAGGAGCTCGGTGAAGTAAGGCAGATCCTCACGGAGGAAGCTGGCCTCGACCACAACAGCCTCCCTCGAGTGGGAGGAAGCCAATTGACCACCAAGAAGCTCAGACTCGCGAGTGATGCGAAGAGCAGATCGTCGCTGAGTGTTCTGCATGGAGCCGGCTAATTAGCTCAAGTCTCGGATATCCTTTTGCTGCTCTCGTCTCTCTCACCTTGAAGGCAAAGTCGGCAAGGCCAACAGTCAGGCCGGGAAGAGGCTGGTATCGAGTACCGGCCTTGGCCACAACGGCGAGCTTAGTAGTAGGACCGTGAGCATCCCGCGAGGCGACCTTGAGACCAGTCACATCCGAGGTCTCGTACGATCCAGTCGAAGCAGCGGCGGCGTATGTTCGTCGCTGGACGCGGCAGGACCGGCGAGCGGCCTGCTGCGCAGTTCGCGCAAGGGACGATCTCGAGATCATGTTCGCGGGTGATGGCGTAGGCGATTGGCAATCCTTCGGCCGTCTGGGTGAAGCAATTGATCTCCAAGAGAAGTGCCTCGTCGAAAAGGTCCCGTCTAATTTTCGGGCTACGGGGATGAGAGAATACGTCACGTGATCTTCTCCGGTCAGCCAGATTTGCATCCGCGGCATTGGCTCAGTACCTACAGTGTTAGAGTGTCTATTGCTTCAGTGCCCGTCCAGGTGTCCGGTCTACTAGTCTCTTCGGTGCTTGGGACCTGGAAAAGACTTCAGGCAGTGGATCCCACCTGCTTTAGGCCTAGGCCTACCAGCTTCTGACGACTTACACCAAAGCCAGCCCCAGGCAAAAATTAACCTGCGATTGCATTTGCGCCGGAGAAAAAAAAAAGCATCCCAGCCTTCTCGTCTTCGCCTTATCTTCTTTTTTTACGTTTCCACCTTACCACGCACCTTATTGATACCGAATTATTGAATCTCTTCTGTCTGTGGGCTCCGGTTCTTTCAGCATAGCTTTTTGCAAATCAATGACGCCACGGTAGCAATTGTGGAAGCTCTAGAGATAGTGAGAGGATCTCTAGGAGCAAGCAATGCTCGTTGTGAGTCGATGCAGCCACCTCGACGACTCTGAAAGACATCACCAACTAACAAGTCTCCCACGACAGACAAAACACGCTGCTGAGCTTTGTGCTCTCCTAGTCAATGACCTCTATGGCGAACTTCCTTCGGTACGCAAGTTTTCTGCATGGTATTTGCTTAGATATAAGTGAGATCGCGGGGCTGACTTGATCGTCGCAAACAGCGAATCTTGAATGCGCTACTGACCAAAGGCCGTTCAACGATTGCACAGCTGGTCCAACATACCTCTCTTACTCCGCGATATTTGCGGAACGGCCTCGCCGTTCTGATCCAGCAAAATCTCCTTTACCACTACACAGACCCCGATACCGACGTCACAAGCTACCAACCAAACGCCGATGCCTGCTACAACCTTGTGCGATCAGGGAAGATACTGAACGTGATAGAGAAACAATATGGCATCGCAGAACGAGAGCTTGCCCAGACTCTGATGCAGTTAGGCCATGCTCGGATCGCAGATCTTTCCCAGGCTTTCGGCTCCAGAGCTCCCAAGATCAACGGACATACCAATGGTGACCATGACTCACACGACGGGCTCATTGAGTCAGAAAGCCACCTGAACTCTGTCCTCGTTCGTCTCATTCGAGCTGAAGTTGTCGAGACTGTTCGGCCCGAAAGCTTCCGCAACCCCAAAGATATGTATCGTGAGATCGAGGACGATGTTACCAAACCCCGGCCGGGCGAAAAGGTCACGAAGGGCAAGATCGAGGCCCAGCGTGAGATCATCGAGCGCTCGAGGTCTTACAGGGACCAGTCCAGGGCACTAAAGCGCCAACTTGACCAGAGCGAAGGTCCGGCAACAAAACGACGGAAGCTTACTAATGGCGCATCGCAAAACGGCCATGGTTATGACTCTCCGAGATTAAACGTAAGGAATCTCAATGATTGATATATCAACTCATAACTAATATAATACAGCCCAACGTGGTAGTCAAGATTAACTACGAAAGGTGTCTGGTTGAGCTGCGGAATCAGAGGCTCGCGGAATTTGCAACCGAAATGCTTGGGGAAGTTACTGGTGAAGTCTACCGCACGGTACTAGATATTTTGACGTCAGATTCTTCGAGATGCCGGCCAAATCCTCTACTCGACGAAGTTGCGCCTGCACAACAGCCGACTGTTACAACCATCGACATCTTTGAGCACCTAGACGAAAGCGTGAACGTGCAAGCCGGGATCGGCAAGACTCCGAGAGACAAAATTGATTCACAAAGTGCCGAGAGAATTAGAGAAACTGCCCCAGAGTCCGATGATGACTCTGACGATTCAGATGCTGGTCCTCCTGGCCGAAAAAAGACATTCGATGTCGACCAGGAAGATGACGAGTGGGCTGAGGACAATGACAAAGATGGAGCGACCAATGGGCAACAAGAAAGCAAAGTGAGATTTGAAGATGCTACCAACGGAAACGACAGCCGTATTTCTCAGATGCGCCGGCATCTTTTACTTCTTGCAGAAAGCAAGTACCCGTTTCTTCGCCATTGCGGAATGTACGGGCGTGGACAGTGGACAGTGGACTTTAGCCGCTTGGTGAGCAAACTGCGAGAGAATGAACTTGATGCTATTATCGAACAGTCCCATGGCCGTCACGGCCTCCGTCTGACCCGCATTCTCCGAGAAAAGGGCAAGCTTGACGAGAAGATGCTTCCAGCCGCTGCACTCATGAAAAAGGGTGACGTGCAGGGCAAGATGCTTGCGATGCAGATGGCGGGCATAGTAGATGTCCAGGAAGTCCCCAAGGATAGCAGCCGACTTGCAAACCGAACGCTGTTCTTCTGGTACTTTGACAGAGAACGAGCCCAGACACAGGCATTGGACGATATCTACAAGGCCATGCTCCGATGCCTACAGACTTTAGAGGTGGAGCGCCACAAGGAACGGAACATCCTCTCGTTTGTGGAGAGAAAGGACGTGCAGGGCAAAGAAGAAGAGGTGATGACGGCTGAGCACTACAACAAGTACAACACGCATCTGGAGGTACAGAGCAAGCTCCTCGGACAGGTCATGCGGTTAGATGAGTTGGTATCGGTGTTTCGCGACTACTGAGCGAGCTAAAGTGCGACCATGATGCTCCTCTTTGCTCCTCGCTTGAACCTAGCTTCTGAAATTGGTGGTTTGGCATGAATGTTGGCGTTGGGGCGGGCCTGTATCTGTACCATTCTTGGGGCAAACCACAAAAAAATGCTGAACCGCTGTGTTAATTCAATTGCTGTGTGCAATTTGCGTTGTCCGAAATTCTCCTTCGTCGTCTTGTTTGATGTGTAATCGTTTCGCTCACCTCTCTAGCCGCGCATCCGTGGTTGCAAAAACAACGACCTTCAGGATAGATTTAACCAAGGCCCTTAAAAGGCTGAAAGGTTGAGACAAGTCAACGAATAGCTATATTACCAGCACAATACAGACACACACTGGCAGGTTCAACAGGCTACCTCATGTGACGCAAATTCCTGCTGCCCTTGGATCATAATTTGTTCACCATAGCTATAGGGTAGCGTGATGGTGTTTGGCTCTTCTCTCTTCTCATGCGTGTGTGATTGGTAGACGTGGCTTAGAGTGTGGCTCATGCATGGCATCAGAAAAACCGCCAGGGTTGTTGAGTTAAGATTATAAGGGTGGGGCTACTCAACGCACCACACAGCTAAAAAAAATACGACGGAATCCGTGGAGAGACAGCTCCCAGCTCCACGACTCTCTCCGACGTCGGTACAGAGCAGACACGCCGGAGCAATCTAGCAGGGGTAAAAGAACCAACCGAGGGCCTCCCAGGAACCGAACCGGAAAGAGCCAAGCCTTGGGCGATTGTGGAAAAATATTTCCCAAGCAGCCAACTCTCGAGTCTTATATCCGGTATTTTTCTGCTTGCGACAAGCCCACGACCCTGTCTTTTCACCTTCGCCGCACATTCGGGAGCTCCTCTCCAAGAAGTATTCTAGTTGATCTCACTTGGTCTCTATATATCGCCATTATGTCCCCCCCGGCTGTTGCTGGTCGCGAGAAGGAGTCCGGCTTGGCTCGTGTCCTTGGCTCTGGTACGTTTTACTTCCAATCGATAAAACGCATTAATGATATTACCTCGCAATCGGCATTCCATAAATGACGGCTTTGACTAACAAAAACTCATAGGTTCCGCTGGTATTGCTGAGCTTGCCGTCTTCCACCCCGTACGCAACCCCACGTCTACCATGAGAACCATCAAACGTTACGACAAAGATCTCGAGACATTCGCTAACCCCTCCCTAAGGTCGATACCATTGCGAAGCGATTGATGAGCAACCAGACTCGTGTAAGCAGCGCCGCCACTGCCTTGATTCCGGCGCATGAATAGACCATTGATCGTTTTGACCGCAGATTGCCAGCGCCAGCCAATTGAACCAGGTCATCTTCAAGGACAAGGCCACCGCTCCCGTTGGACGAAAGTTCGTCTCTCTTTTCCCTGGTCTGGGATACGCCGCCGGATACAAGGTCCTTCAGCGAGTGTACAAGTACGGTGGTCAGCCTGTTGCTCGTGATTTCCTGGCCAAGAACTATGGCGCCGACTTTGAGAATGCTTTTGGCAAGAAGACCGGCAAGGCTATCATGCATTCTACTGCCGGAAGGTAAGACAGACATTTAAATGTTTGCCTTTGAAGCACCTCGAGTACTAATACGCCCTGCAGTTTGATCGGTATTGGTGAGATCGTTCTTCTGCCCCTTGATGTCCTCAAGATCAAGCGTCAGACAAACCCCGAGGCTTTCCGTGGCCGTGGTGTCCTTAAGATTGTCGCCGATGAGGGTTTCGGACTTTACCGTGGTTGGGGCTGGACTGCTGCTCGTAATGCTCCTGGCTCCTTCGCTGTATGTGTTGTGTTGCACTCTGATGAAGAGATCGAGAACTGACCTGATGCAGCTGTTCGGTGGTTCTGCTTTCGCCAAGGAGTACCTGTTCCATCTTGAGGACTACAACAAGGCCTCTTGGTTCCAGAACTTCATTGCTTCCATCGCTGGTGCATCTGCTTCTCTTGTCGTTTCGGCTCCTCTCGATGTTATCAAGACCCGTATCCAGAACCGCAACTTCGACAACCCCGAGAGCGGTTTCCGAATTCTGTCCAACATGGCAAAGAACGAGGGACCTGGCGCTTTCTTCAAGGGACTTGTCCCCAAGGTACGTTTTACCAGCATCGCCTCTCTGCGGGTCGCCAGCTCCCGCACAACTCCCATCCCCACTTGAGAATGTGAAGGAAGACGCTAACTCGTCTCGCTCTGAAGCTGCTCATGACTGGCCCTAAGCTGGTCTTCTCTTTCTGGCTCGCCCAGACCTTGATTCCCGCTTTTGACATTGCTTTCAAGAAGTAAGGTTCGATTAATGGTGGAATTCATGATATATATACCAAATATATACCAATCTAGATAGAATCTAGACGGGGATGACGGAGAAGGCTTAAAAGGGAGTTCAGACGGATCAGGATATTTGTTGGGTTTGCTACGATAGACACGCCGTACCGACATGAGAGGATCGGGTCTCACTTGGTAGTGAGTCAGATGAGATGCACTCAACTCTGTATAAAATGAAGCGATTTGATTTGACACACGTCACAGATTTCTGTTACTTGGTGTGTGATGAGCTAAGTGCCGTCACGCCCTCACAGTCACAAACTGAGTACGTAGTAACAGCTACCGAGCACATTGTTTAGACAAGCTCGTTACAGCCGCCAGCAAGGCCATGATCCCTGTCAAATTCCACGATGATGTATTCTATAGGCCTCTTCGCGCAAGCCGACCCTCAATCCATGGCATGACCTGCTATGTTGTGCGCGCATCATTCGTCAATGCTGGTCCGTTGTCAGCCGGGGGTCCGGTAGGACAACAGCCTAACGTCGAGTTAACTGTCGGTGCGGTTCGTTGCTGGGCAACGAGACGGGACCGAAACAAAAAATAAACCGGGCTACGGCAGCGACGACAGGCAGAAAAAGATGGAGCTATACCTCTAGCATCTCCCAGCACCACCATCGTAATTAAACAAACGACTAAACAATGCAAAGAGCTTTGATGCTTTAACTCCATTTCCTCTTGCTTCAGTCCTCTCCTGCTTCTCCTGCCCTTTTCATTATTCTACTAGACTGCTTGCTTGTTTGCTTGTTAGTTCTAACGACTCTACTCAACTCAACCTACCCCCCCAATCGTCATCACTTACCGACGCTTGCGCTCGTGAATCTAGCGTGGCTGCGGCGCCGTCCGCATTCTTGCCATTCAGACAATTGCATTTCTTGCATACCATCTGTCGTTTCCAAGGAATCGCACCAGACATGCCATCCTCGGAGAGAGACAGTTCCCACGACGGGGATTATCAGCTGAGACATCAATACTCGGCCTCTTCAGACCCCAACTTTCGAGCACTTGTTCCCATGTAAGCCTTCCTGCGTATATCCTCATGCGTCTCTTGCGCCGACTGACAGGAAACAGGTGGGACAGCTCTGATCCTGAACGCTGCCCGCCTCCGCTGCCTTTGAACCCTGGATCACCACTAACCTCCCGAGCGGGCACCTCGAGCGCTATCCAGTCTGCTCACGCGGCGCTTAACGAGCGAGCGCGAGAGAACGCCATGGTCCCGCCCATAAACAGAAGAATTCAGGACTCTCCCACCAAGGGACATCGCCGACTGCAGTCTTCAGTCCGGGATATCAGCTTGATGATCGAGGGTGCTAGCGGCCACAACTCGCCGTCGCGATCACCAGAACGTCAACAACGTCCGGAGACGCCCTCCCGAGCCCGAGATGCTGACGGTCGACCAAGCGACAAGGAGTCTACGGTATCGAGCACAGCACCAGTACCAGGACCTAGCCTGACACCTATCGTGCGACCTTCGGTTCGACGACCACCACCTCAGAGTATTCTCGGCGAGAACACACCACCGCAGTCGTCTACAATGCTCGCTCTCCAACACATGAGCTCCTCAACACCCTCTAGAGAGCCAGAAAACCCCCTGTCCGACATCACAAATGGCGCGTCAGCCTTGGTAAAGGGACCCCAGCATTTGGAAGCGTTGTCGGATCAGATCCTTAGCCTGACCAGTATTGCGACATCCCTTCAGAAGGAAATGTCTCAGCTGAGCCGGCGCAGCAGGGACAATGCCACCGACCTACTGAGCCTCAAGGAGGCTACAAATTCAAGAGATGAAGATATCCGAAGAAGTCTAAGAGAGCTTTTGGGAGGCCACGGCAATGGCAATGACGGCCACAACAGACTCCCCCCAGCTCGTGACCCCTTTGGAGGATATTTCCTAGACAACAAGCCACACAATCTCTCTCCCCCTAGCACTAGGTCTTTCCAGCTCCCTAGAATTCCCTCTCCCAAGAGCTTCGGGGACTCAATTGAGCGAGGGTCTATCAGTACACCCTCTCTCGCCGGCTCAGAGGCCACACCCTCCCTCATTCTTTTGGAGAGAATTATCCGGGAGATGGGCACAAAGGAGGGACAGGAGTCTCTTCTAAGCCGGCTGCAGGAGGTATCCAACAAACTCTCTGGCATGGCCACATCTCATAAGCTGGACGAAGTCATTGAACAAGTCAAGGCCCAGTCCGAGCAAGCAATCATTCTGGGCAACTCTCTGGGAAGCCCTAACGCGAGCCGGTCTCGCAACCTCAGCTTTGAATCGGATTCTAATCGAATGGGAGTGGTCCCTGGTCAAGCAAGGAGTGCTGTTTCTCAGCGCGTTGAACACATCATGAAGAACGAGGCCCGTAGGAATTCTGAGCCCTCAGCCAGGGGCGCCGAGATCCTCAATGATGATCTCATGAGCATCATTCGGTCTGTCAAAGACAGCGTGTCGCAAGGCGGAGGTCTCACGGCTGAGGTCAAGGCTCTGGTCCGAGAGCTTCGTGGCGAGGTCTTGGGCATGGGTCGTGAGATTGGTCGACGACTTGAACAGCAAGCATCTCGAAGAGGCGTTGAGGACCATGACACCCCCAGCAAGGACGAGGTCGCTCGCGTTATCGACGAAGGGCTTGAGCAGATGAAGGATCAACTCAATCACGTTCTTCGTGAGCACAGGCGCCAGTCTGCTGCTTCAGTCAACACACAGAAGAGCGCTGTCGATTACCAAGAGATTTACAACGCCATGCGGGCAGCTATTCAAGACAACGAAGCAACCAAGAGCAACTTGCCTGACTTGAGCCGAGAAGATGTTATTGAAGCTGTCAGGGATGCTTGGGAGAACTACAAGCCTGAGATTGAAGTCCAGCAACTCGGCCTCGAGCGCGACGAGGTTTTGGCTTGTCTGAAGCAGGGTCTTCAGGAGTATGCCCCTCGCGAGGAGCACCCTCCTGCCGCCACCAGAGACGAAGTTTTCACCGCCGTCGTAGAGGGCCTGAAGCACTTTGTTCCTCCTCAGGTTGACCAGCCGGCCACTCTTACAAGAGAAGAAATCATCGACGCAGTGCGTGACTGCCTGGAAGAGTTCGAGTTCCCTGTTGCTCCGGGCGCAGGAAACAGCGAGATCACTCATGAGGACATGGTGCATGCCGTTAGGGAGGGGCTCCAAGATCTTGATGCTCACTCAAGCCGCGCTTTGGTACCTGCTTCCTCCAACAACGACGACATCACCGACCGTCTCCGGGAGATCATGGAATATTTGCGACACGAATTCAAGGCAGTTTCTGAAGAAGCCAAGGAGAATGTTGCCGCCAATGGCCGTGATACAGAGCAGGTCCTTGATGCCACCAAGGATGGCTTTGATAACCTTAGAAAAGCAATGGAGAGCTATGTTGACCGTGCGACTGGCGCTGCTGGCCAGGAGGAGTTCATGGATGATCTTCTCAAGTCTCTGGAAGACTTCAAGGATGAGATGGCCGGCCTTGTCTCTACCACCAACCAAGAGTCTCGTGAGCAACTTCAGACGGAGCTCGAAAGTCTGCGAGAAATCGTCAACTCATCCATGGTCCCTGCGCTACCGCCTCAAGCAAACAACACCGACGTTCTGGAGGCTTTGAACACGGGGTTCAACAACCTGCGACAGGAGGTCCTGCGCCCTCGCGCTGAGACAAGTGAAATTCTCGATGCCCTCAACGATGGCCTGAACGATCTCCGTGCCGGCATGGATCGGGTTACTAACAAGCCAACCGACTTGACCGCAAACGACGAGATTCTCGACGCCCTCAAGACTGGTCTCAATTCCGTTCGTGCCGACATTGAGTCTATTCGCGATAGCAGCAATGATCGCGCTGTGGCAACACTAGATGCCTCTCCTCCTGCTGACGACGCAGTTTTGGAGGCTCTGAGGTCAGGACTTGGTGCTGTGCGAGCAGATATTGAGGCACTGCGCGATAGCCAGACCGAAAAGGCTGTCGCCGCCGTCGAGCCCAGGGAGAGCGACGAGGTTCTTGAGGCGCTGAAGACAGGTCTCGATGCCCTCCGCGTCGACATTGAGGCTATCCGCGAGAGCACCTCCGAGAAGGCTGTGGTACCCGTTGAAAACACCTCCAACGATGATGTCATTGAGGCCTTGAAGAACGGACTTGACTCTCTCCGAGTCGACATTGAGGCCGTTCGTGACAGCAGCGAAAAGGCGATTGCTCCTGTTGACAACTCCTCCAGTGAAGAGTTTATCGAAGTCTTGAAGAATGGACTCGAATCGCTCAGAGTTGACATCGAATCTTCACGCAACACTAGTGATCGCGCTTCTCTAGATGAGAACACCTCTAATGATGAGGTTATTGTCACACTCAAGAATGGACTTGATTCTCTGCATGCGGAAATCGAAGCTCTTGCTAATTCTCAGGAAAAAGCCGCCGCCCCGGAGGAGAATACATCTAATGACGAGGTCATTGTTACCCTCAAGAATGGACTGGATTCTCTCCATGCTGAGATCGAAGCTATTGCTACTGCTCAAAAGGCTGTTGCTCCAGTAGATAACACAACCAATGACGAAGTCATTGAAGCCCTAAAGAACGGTCTCGACTCCCTTCGCACAGATATTGAGACCCTCCAAGAAAACCACCAGAAGGCTCTGGCCCCAGTCGCCGAGTCGAAGCCCAACGATGACGTTTTGGATGCCCTCAAGACTGGACTGGAGTCCATTCGCTCGGATATCGAGACTCTTCGAGAGAGCAGCAGCGAACGAGCTGTTGCTCCCGTTGACTCGGCCTCGGATGAGAAGATCCTCGAAGCTCTCAAGGCCGGCCTTGAGTCTGTTCGTTCTGATATTGAAGCTCTTCGGGACAGCAACGGTGAGCGTGCGCTTGCGGCAGTGTCAACTTCCACCGAGGAGAAAGATGTTGAATCTGCTGAGAGAATCAAGCCAGATGACATCAAGAACCTCGAGGTTTTGATTGCAGGGCTTGCCATAAAAATCGACTCTGTCAAGGGCGAGAACGAGGGAGTTCAGAAGGACGACTTGTCTCGCATGGAGGAGCTTCTTCGAACGGTCCAGGATAGCGTTGATGAGATTGCTTCCCGAGACACCCCCACAAGATCAGTCTCAACGAAGAAGAAGGAGGACGGAGAGGATGGAGAGGAGGAGACTGTGGATGACAACAACGACGACCCAGCATCAAAGGACGATGTACAAGCCATTGAGACCATTCTTCGAAACACCAAAGCCAAGCTTGATGACCTCATTGATGGCGAGCAGGCTGTTCGCAAGGATCACATTGACAATGTTGAAGCACTGCTGCTCGAGACGCGAGAGACTATGGGTTCTCTCACGACTCAGCTAGAGACGGTCTCACGTAAGGAAGAAGTCACCATATTGGAAACTCTTCTCACTCAAGTCTCAACTGGACTCGATGAGATCAAGGAGCAGGCTACCAAGGAAAGCGAGAACCCGGACAAGGTTTCCAAGGCCGATGTTGAGGCTGTCGAGGCCCTTGCTCTTGAGATCAAGACAGCTCTTGAAGGCTTCACTAGCACTGATCTGGCGCTTCTTGCTCGCAAGGAGGATGTCACCAACTTGGAAGCTCTCCTCGTCAAGAAGGAAGACCTTACTGGCCTTGAAACCGTCGTCAAAGAATTCCAGGAGAAGCTCGACACCACCGTCGACTCTCATACCAAGGCTATCGCCGTTCGAGATGAGGAGACCACTTCAATCGGCGAGCGCGTGACCGAGGTAAAGACCTTCCTTGAAGAGTTCCAGGGAACTATCAACACCAAGCTTGAGGAGGGAGCAACTGGCGTTGAGAGTGTCGGCAAGCTTCTTGAGACCATGGGCGAGAAGATTGACAAGAACGAGAACGTCCATCAGGACCTCAAGGATATGCTCGATACCATAAAGACCGAGTTCGAGGACTCCAAGGCTGTTGTGTCTGGCGTCAAGGTCGAGTCTAACGAGAAACTTCAAGAAGCCACCGAGACCCTCGGCACCAAGATCGACGAGAAGATCGGTGAACTCATTTCCAAGTATGAGACCCTACAGACTACCCTCGACGACAGGAGCAAGGTCAGTGAGGCTCGTGATGAGGCTATGGAGGCAGCTGTGGTTGGTTCCAAGTCTGTTACGGATGAGCTCAAGCTTCTTATCGACACTCTTGGCTCTACTGTCACCGACTCTCTTGAAAAGATGGAGGAGGCCTCCAAGACTGTCTTCACCAAGGTGGAGGAACTCGTTACTCGTAATGAAGAGACTCACACCGAGGACAAGGCCGAGCATCAGCAGACTCGCGACCAGATCACCGAAGCCTTGACTGCTGTGGAAGGCTTGAAGGGAGAAGTCAGCGAGTCGCACCCCAAGATCCTTGAAGCTGTCAAGGACCTCCTTCTCCTCGTTGGCGAGCACTACGAGCATTCCAAGTCTTCAACTACCGAGATTGCGGACAAGATTGTTGAGCACAAGGCTCCCGAGGAACTCAAGACTCTCCTAACAGATGAGAAATATGACAACACCAAGGTTAATGAGAAGCTTGATAAGCTTGTTGAGCACATCTACAACGACTCAGAGGTCAAGGAGCGCCTGGACAAGATAATCGAAGAAAAGTATAACGACGCCGAGGTCCGCGAGAAACTGGACAGGATTATCGAGGACAAGTATGACGATGCTCAAGTCCACGAGAAGCTCACCACTATCATTGAACAAAAGTACGACGACTCGGATGTCCACGAAAAGCTCGAGAAGATCATCGAATCCAAGTATGACGACGCCGATGTGCGCACGAAGCTTGACAAGATCATCGAGGAAAAGTACGACGATGCCCAGGTAAAGGAAATGCTTGGCATGCTTGTCGAGCAGAAGTATGACGACACACCTGTTCGTGAGAAGCTTGACTTAATCATGGACTCTAAGTATGATGATACTCTAGTCCGTGAGAAGCTAGATCTCGTGCTGGATGGTCGATACGACGATGCTGTGGTGCAAGAGAAGCTCGACAAACTTGTCGACCACAGTGCCGTTGCCGACCAGGCCTTTACTCGCCTCGACACGCTCGACAAGGTTCATGCCTCCGTTGTTCAAACCGCAGCTGACATCTCCGAATTCCTCTCGGCTCAGAAGCAGCGCATTCAAGAAGCTCACGATGACCATGCCAAGACTCTTCAAGAGACCATGGCGTCTGTCGAGCGCAAGCTCGCTGAGAAGGATCACGTCGAGGCATCAATCATGAGCCTTCGAGACGAGGAGGAGAGGCTTCGACAGAGCGTCATGAGCTTACGAACGGAGCAGGAGAGCCTCATTCGCCAAAAGACACGCCTGACCGGTGATGTCTCGTCACTCGAGACAGCTCTTCGCATGCGCAAGGATGAGCTCTACGATATGGAGTCTCGTGCCGAGAACTTGGAACGTCGCATCCTCGAAGGCGTCATGGATCACTCTCGAGTGCTTCTCATGGCCAAGGCTAACAAGAACAGCGGCGATGCTATGAGCCGCAAGCGAGTCAAGAAGCCTGCCACTGAGGAACAGTCTCAGCAAGCCGCTCCACCAGCTCGCAAGTCCATGGTGAGCATGGCACTGACTGCCAAGCGCAACCTGGCAGCCCCAGCCCAGACCGGAGCAGGCCGAAGAATTGTGTCGCTCAGCCAGATCAACAATAATGTAGCATCTGGCGGCGTCAAGCGTAGCCAGAGCGTACGAACTCCCATGGGCGGTAAAGGATACCGCAAGCGAAGCTGGGGTGGTCACCTCGACAAGGATCTCGCCGCTGATGACAAGGAGAATTCGGTCAACGAGACTGTCGAGGAGGTCGACGAAGCAGATGTCAAACCAACAGCAGCGCCAGAGTCGATAGACGTCCCTGGAGTTGAGGAGACAACAGTCCTCGAATCAACACCTAACGATGAGGGCGGTGAGGGTGAAGCTGAAGTTGATGGAGAGGGCGATAGCGACAACGAGACTCTGAGGAGGAGTAGCAGAGGGACCGTGATTACGAACAGCACGGACATGTATACGGACGGTGACGATTACAGCGAGTACAGCTACACCGAAAGCGAATGGACAGAAAGCAATGCCGGCACCGACATGGGGTCGGTACAAGGGAACGAGATGGTGGTTTATGGGAACTAACACCAAGGGTGAGGAGAGTAACGACAGCAAGTCTGATTTAGCAGGGGATACCATTGATGTTTGTTTGGAGACGGAGATGGAAAAAGAGCTGCTTTTGTTAGGGCATTTGGATGATTGATGGAGCGTTCTGTTCTGGCATGGTTTTGATGAGATTGGATTGGATTGGATTGGATTGTGTTTGCCTTCCATTTGTCTTTTCTTAGTATTCATGGCTTGCTTTGGGTTGTCTTTGATGAGCATCATGTTTCGTTTTATAAGTTTGGCAGTCAAAAAGCCGTATGTGTGTATGTATGAATCAACACTTTTATTAATAAGCTGGTCTTGAGTCTTGAGTCTCGTGATATCTATCTTAGTAGGTTGTGAAGTATACACCAGGTACCTTAGGTACAGAGTAGCTGTACCTAGTGTAGGTATGGGTTCCACTTTTATCGACATCTTCCACAAGGTAGGTATCAACATTCAAGTACCCCTCCAGCAACCGCGTCTGGAATAAACATTGCACGTAGCCTTCAGCAACCAGGACAAAACCTCACGAGCGGTGTCTTTGACGCGTGGTCGACTCATCAAAGCAACCACCATGGATCAGACACAAGCCGGCGGTCTACTCGACCCTCCCGAGCTCACACCACTCGAGCAAGAGGTCCTCGACGAGTACGAGCGTCTGGCTGACAACATGAACAAAGTGCGTGCTCGTGCTCCATCCCCTCGTTCTGCTGATAAAAAACCGATGCTAATATGCCTCACAGCTAGCCACAATCCTCGAACACCTCGCCTCAAACCCTAGCACAGAAATCCTCGACGGCCTGCGCGAACTTGAGCGCAAGACGAGCCTGGCGTTTACGCTCCTCAAGGCCAGTGTGTACAGCATAGTCTTGCAGCAGGAGATTGACTGGGGCGATGGCTCGACGGCGCAATAAAATAGGAATGAAATAGAGATTGAGGCATGGATTTAGACGTGCGGGAGCGGAAGATACTAAGATTGATACCCGGCAAAATACACGAGAAACGACATTTTATATCCAAGTGATGCTATACCAACTTCTTCCTCTTCTTCTTCCTCTACATCAAATGACACCAGGGACATCAGGGACATCAGCGGGGGAAACCCTCCATTACAGGCTACAGATACATGATTCTTTGGTAATACAAGATGGTGTGCGTGGGCGAGAGTGCAAGTGCGAGTGTGGCTTTAATATACAGCTCCTCCATAGTACACCTTGCGCACATCCACCAGCTTCTTGCCCCGGCCGATGGCGATCTGCTCGGGGTCGGGCTGGTTGGTCAGCGCTTGATATGCCGCCTTGACCGAGTTCATGGGGTTCTTGGACCGGGGCATGCGAGCAGCAATATCGTGAATACCGGCGGCGCGGCACATTTCAAAGATGCGGTGGGGGCAGCGGAGTCCGAAGCCTGCGAAGATGTCAAGATGGGATTAGCATACATGAGTTTATGGGGTTGACGGGGTAGGGACAAGTACGTACCGGGAGGTCGAGCCATCAGCTCAACGACAGTGCCCGAGATCTTGGAAGACACGTTGCCGTAGATGGTGCGGTTCTCGTATCGGCGGACGGGCTTCATGTTGCGGATGGCCAACATCTGAGCCGTCTCCTCGGCCACACCAGGCTCGGTGGACTTGGCCATGCCGAGACCCAGACGACCGTTGCCGTTACCAGCAATGGCAACAACAGAGGTGCTGCGGACCTTGCCCAGACGAGTTTGGTTGGAGACCCATCGAGTCACGAGACCCTTTGTGAGCAGCGAGCGGATGTCCTTGAGAGCCATGCCCGTCAGGCGCTTGATCTCCTGGTACTTGCCCGAGTCATCCTGGCCCTGGTCCTCGGGGTCGACGGCGTGCTTGTACAGGCCCTCGACACCGGGAACTTTGCCCAGATCGGCCGCCTCGGCTGTGTAGGTGCGGTCAACGCCCGCGGGGCCGTCCTGGATGAGCTCGATACTCGTAGGCTCAACCTCGCCCTGGCTGCCGAAACCGACGATCTTGTCGAGCTCAGACTTCCATGCGTCGTCAACGGCCTCGTCGAGCTTCTCGGCCTGGGCGCGGGTTATAAACTCAGGACCTGTAGAGTTGGCGCTGGGCTCGGGTTCGTCTTCGGCGATGATGTAGCGCTTGATCAGCTCCGGGTCCTTCTCTATGTCCTTGAGCTCCTCCTCGGTCAGGTCTATCAGATCCTCGCCCTGGCTCTCCTTGACACGCCGAAACGCCCGGACCATGGCACGGGTGAGCTGATCGCTCGTCTTCTTGTCGGTAATCTTCATCATCTTTTGGCCGTAATTGTCGATCCATTCGCTCTTGTCGGGCCAATGCACCTCCCTGGGGGTACCCTCGATCTCAGGCTTGACATCGTAGCGGGGGTCGAGCACTGAGTAGTCCTCGATATAGGTGGGCTTGTAGGGGTCGTCACGTAATCGACCCTGAATGATCATGTCTTCGGGGTCGACAGCCTTTTCACCCAGCTCGATAGCCTCGAGCTGCTCTGGTGTGTAGTGGCTCTTGAGATTCTCCAATTCCTTCTCGGTGAAGTCGGCAAACCTGTCCTGCTTGTACTTGTTCATGTTTTGGGTGTTGAATTCGCCTGACTCCTTGATCAAGCCGAGCTCCTGAGCCGTGACATTTCGAAATCGAGACTTGCGCTTCGAACGGGGCGCCGAGCTGTGGAATTGACTGCATGGGATGACTGGGACGGTGACAGAGGCGGAGGTGGAGGCCGTTCGAGATGAGGCGAGGCACCTGCCGAGGAGGTTGCGCGCCGGACGTGCGACGCTCATGGTCGGCAGGAGTCGGGGAGATGTCGCTTCGAGGAGGGCCGACGACGAGGGGAAGGGAGGTCGAGGTCGAGGTCGAGGTCGAGGTTATTGGCGTCTCTGTATCTCTCTCTCTCTCACATGAGCTCGAGTTTTTTTTGGGGACCCAGGAAATGGATCTCAATTGACAATATTCCCATGCGGCTAGCGCCCTGACACAGCGGGAGCCAATCATGTCGAGTCGTTGCTCAGGCCAACCAAAAGGTGCGTTGACTGAGCAGGATCACGTGCAACTGCGCTAAATCAAGCTCATCATCCTCGTCCCACTGGATCTCCTTGAAGCCCGTAAGGCTTGTGGAGCTTCGATGACATAGCGCCTTCACCAGAATTATCTTCTATTACTGGTTTGGCGTTCGTGGCGCCGTTCCCACAAGTCTTACGGGCTTCAAGGAGATATGGCATGTCGGCTTTGTTCCATGAAGCCAGGAAAAGAGCTCTCTCAACATGTTATTAATGGCCGCATCCAACTAAATCAAGCTCATCAAATGAAGTTTCCTCTTCTTCTACGCACTTAGCGCTCGCGTTCCTCTGACTCTCGACGTCGATTCCATTATAGCCAATCATTAGCCATGCTCACATGAGTCGACTTTTGTCACAAGGTGAAACGTCTCAGTAACACCCCTGGAAGACAAAGTGAGCGTTAGGGGGTCTTCCACCGTCCTCACCGGGCACTCGCTGTCGCGGGGGCCATTTTTAACTACCTATATGCGCTAACGTCTCCGTTTCCACCCTGACTCTAACTCTTTTTCCTTCTCATAGCTAAACCTCGATCATTACATTCATCTTATTCTATTTCGTTGACATATTGTCTTTTTATTCTGTACGTGACTGGTGCACGGTACAAATCTACTACATTCATTCGATACATACATAGCTGACGACCCATCAACACATACCCTTAATCCAACGACCACTCCAAGTCGGACCTCACATCATACAATGGGTCAATTTGACTGGTTCTCTTCCATTGGCGCCACAGACGAGGCCGTCGCTGTCCTTAACGACCAACCCATTCTCTTCACTATCCTCTTGGTCGTCCTTGTCGCCGTCATCCTGCAATGCGTCCTCATCTGGTACATCCACTATGCCACCATGAAGCCTGAACAGCGCAAAGCGAAGCAAGACAAGAAGGATAAGAAGAAAGCTGCAAAGGCTGCAAAATCAAGCAAATGAGTCCATGCTATTTCCTCGGCATTCCTATTGCGACTCTACATGTTGGATCTTTGAGCTCAAAACCATCTTCATCCGTTTACTTTTGGATCGACTCAGACCCGACCACGCTTCACCTCACGACTCTTCAAAGACGGCCCCAACTATTTTCGCCTTGCATTTGACCCTATCTTGTCACAGTTATAATACATGGATTTTTATACCACAAAACTGCCAGATGTCGCCGCCATCTTGCTCACATAGTGCTTTGCTCGTTCCTGGTGATTGCGTCTACATCGTTAGATCTCAGTTCACCAATCTTACATCCCGTTGTCGCAAGTGAGCCAATGGTCCAGAGTCTGAAAGCTTGCCGGGTCATCCATCATGTCTTCCCCTGTCATCAAGTTTGCACTCTGACCTGTCTGAGGAATATGACCGCAATTATGCGCCAGTGACATCTCAGTAGTATGCTTTGCTGTGGCCGTGTCACCCCCAAATTTGCTTGCCTCTCCAAGTTCCTGTTGTGGCCAGCCTAGGGAGATCGGACTATGGATTAAACCGCTCCATGAATTGTGAGGGGCTTCTATGGGGCTGAAGTTCGGACTCATATCTGCTACGTGATACTCCTCATACTTCGTCTCGTCTGGCGAACCGTGCATGGCGTCCCAGCTCACGTTCATCGTTGCGTGCTCTTTGTTTTCCTGCTTGACGCATGCGTGTGTTTCTGACATACTTTCTTCCGTTACCATGATTGTCTGCTCTTCGTTCTCAAGGATAGCTTCAGTGTCGCGTGAGTCCGGAGGGGTAGGCACCGATCTTTTGCTCCTTCTCTTATTTACTGACAAGGGCACTTCGACATATGTAAGAAGAACCTCCTAGGCCTTTTTCTCAATGCTGCTCACGGAACTTCCCTCTTCGTTGTGCGAGTGAGTCAACGCCCCAATGCCTGTTATTTTTTGTCTTAGAGCCGGAGATTCAGCATACTGCATGCGTGCTAGGCACGTAGCGATAATTGGTAGTAGCTGGGCGCGGTCTGACATGCTCTGCTTCCGTTATTAGAGATCCGAACGGGTGTGTTTTCGAAATCCTACCTTGAGGTAGGGCATGTGGAAAACACCAGGTGCTAACTCTGCAAGACAGTAGTTTAACCCGCAGCCCTGGACATGATAGCCTCTGTACGTTTTCTCCGGCGCCAAGATCAACTGTTCCAACAGGATGGTTATTAAGGACGAGGAGTGCAGGTTCTCTAATATGTCGATGCAAGTAGCGCTCTCACTCCTGAACTGAAATCGAGACGGTTCACCCTTGTTGTAGTTCCGTGGAAAGTTGAGACTGGATATAAAGCTCTCGATAGCTTGCTGGTCGACTGGTTCTAGAGTCTCCAACAGATCGCTTTTTGAGTGCGGTTTAACTCTTTGCTTCGACGTGCTCGTCTTCTTCCGCCGTTTGCTTTTTTGGATAGGTCTCTCGGGTGGCTCTTGTCGCTTGGCAAGTTTGTGGACATCGATCGCTACCAGCAAACTTCGAAAAGGAGTAGTCCACGCCGACGCTGGAGCTAGCAAAGCCGATGAGAGGTCCGGATGCTGGAGGGAGAAGGTCAAGAGGCCCGGTAGTTGAACTGTGCTTGACCTGTTGTACTCGAGGCGAACACCTAGGCGACGCCAAACCTAGAGAATCAAGTCAGTTCTAAATCGGGCTGCAAAATGGGGCAGTCGTGATACCTCGCAACTCCTGATTGCCTCGATGGTACTCTCGAGACGGGCGCTTTCCAGGACTGGGCTACCATCAACCGCAATTGAAATCTGGAAGCAACAAGAACCCGATCGAGTGATCCATAGATGATCATCTCTGACCGCTGACAAGAGATCGTCGATTGTTGTAATGAGTTCTGCGTCGCTGGGAAGATCGACATTCAGCGATGGTGTTGCTGTCAGTTCAATATTTGCCTGCTTTGCAACCACACGAAGGGTTGGGAGTCGCAGTGCGGGTGGCATTGCCGGGTCATGCCTGAGGGGCGTCTTGATGAAACAAAGAAAACAGGTAATGTGATGACGAGATATTCCAAACGAATTGTTTTGGTAGGTAGGTACCTAGCTAGGTGTCGTGACTTTCGGTTCGCACCTTCCGTAAGTTGCCCCGAGGAAGGAAAAGGAACTACCTGTAGGTACTTGCGTGATCACGCCCCCCGCCGGATTTAACGCCCCAAGGCGAGTGTTATTATCATGAGGGAAGTATTGGGTATAATAGTATCAAGGGCTTGTATAAAACAGTGGAGGGCTTAGACATATTACGAGGTACCATCATGAGAGTGCCCATCTTGTCGATTTTCAGTGCAGGTGTTGAAAACGGACGCTACTCGCGTATTTACCACATAAAATTCACCGGCCGAAAGAAGACAAAACAATTAGGCAAAACCTGGAACGGGTACGAGCAATCATAAAGGTACATGAGATATATATATATAGGATAAGCGAACATAGTGTTGCTTGCAATCAGCTATTAGTATACCAACAACGCAGATCATATACCCTGGCATGGATATCCAAGATACAATAGTCCCGGCATATTTCCTCCAGATACACATCATGGTCTGTATCTAATCGTCAAGCTACTAACAAATAGTCTATAAGGTCCCCCCAGTATTTGCATCCCTTATTATAGCGCGCACGCGTGCTCCGTAAACTCCATGCGATTGATTAATATACTACTTCGCAAACCATGGGAATTTCTTCTTGGCTGGCTCAGCGAATCCCCCTGACCCGCTCTCGACTTGTACACTTCGTTGATAAATGTCCTGTTCGTTTTTGTTAGCTCATGTTCTTGGCTGATCGGTGGCAAGTCTCTCACCTCTTCGTCCGTTGGCATTCGACAACCCAGAATCAGTTCTCTTGCGTTGTCATGCTTAATCAGATTCGGGTACGATGAGCCCTGGCTTTTCATGATTGGAAGCAGGACCTCTCCTAGTACCTCAAACTTTTTCCAGTTGATGCGGTCCCCATCCGTACCGACAAACGTCCTGCTCCCTTCCTCTGCCGACACCAAGTCTCGTCGGTGGAGAGGGACAAAGGGAATTCGGGGAAGAGATGAGTTTTCCCATGCCAAACGGTACGCAAAATGGCTCTTCTGAGTTCCCATCAGTATGCCCAACCTGGCAAACCTCTTCTGCACTTCCGTTGGCACCAGTGCCCTCGTCTGATTCAATCGATGAATGGCTGTTCCGTTTACGCCGGCAAGGACAGCTGCCAATCCGTTATAGTTGTTTAGTTGGCGTAGCTTGAGCGAAATGTTCATGAACTTCTCCAATATCAGCGCTCGGTGCTTGGCCTTGTCTCGTAACAAAATCATGTTCGCAACCCATTTGGCGATGTGGTTGAAATGGTTAATCATCCGGTTGACGTTCCGCAAACTCTTGCACCTCTCTTTTTGGGCCGCCGATAAGCTTACGTGACGAACAAAATCGCGAATGCGGATCGACGAAAACATGATCCAATCAATTCGGGTCAACTCATCAGCAACATCATCATCCGGTATATCCATAAATATATGATAGCGGAACTTGTTCATAGGCAGGGTGTCGGAAGGCTCCAAAGTAGATGCTGCCCTTTCATAGTCGTCATACGTCTGAAACTGCACCTGGCTAGAGACGCTGCTGCTTCGGTCGGCAAGGGAGACCTCTGAGCTTCCAGAAGGTCTCCCATCTGTATCCGATTCGACTGTCAACACGCTCACACCCGATGACAGCTCATTCATGTCCTTTGACAAGATCTCGCTCGCGAGCTTATCGCTAGTTTCGTCCGAGTTCGCCCAGCCGGTGTCGTCATCTTCCACAACGTGGAATTGAAGGTGGCGCCGCATATGCTGTGCAGCGATCGAAAAGATCGGCTCCGTACTTAGGTGTCTTATGAACTCCTCCAAATTCCGTCTCGTTTGAGGACGGGCAAAATCGCCAGGGTAGAGCGACACCCACTTGGCCACTACCTCAATGATACGCAGTTGCGACGCCGTTTTGGAGAGGTAATGCGCCGCTTTGTCATCTCTCACCTTGTCTAGTCTAGTCAGAATAGCAGTAAAGAGCTCGCCAGGGGCCGCAAATTTGCGATAAAGACAAAGAAAGACGTCCGAAAAGTTGTTGTCTATTCTCGTCAAGCGTGGAGCGAGAAGGCGATCGACCAACTCGTCGAACGATACACCTGCGATCTTAGCTTGCTTGTCCAGAATGTTGTCTTCATTTCTTTGAAGTATCGGAATGTCATCGGAATAACGGTAGGATTCTGCATCTGACTCATCCACGTCCAAGAACGAATCGGTACTAGGCTTGTCTAATCGAATACCAGGAGTCCTCAACATGGTGTTGAATGTTTGCGCTTGGCCTGGCTCTCCCGTTTCAGGGTTGGGGCTGGCAGTTTGGCCTAGCCTGGGGCTACGAGATGCCTGCGTCCGGTAGCTCTCACTAATCGGAGGATTGGAGAATCCCTTGAGCAGGGAGAAATCAGAGCTTGCTCGGCTATGCTTGCTATGTTGGCTAATTGGGCGTCCGCTGCCAATGTCGGGAGCTTCTAGGTTAGCAGCAGACTGCGCTCTTCTGCGCGATACTGTTTCGCCGTTTTCTTCTGAAGACGCAATCAATAAAGTTTCCCTGGCTATTCACCCTTGTTGTGCTCACCTCTTCGATGTGCTATGGCAGCCCTTAGGATGGTATGCAGACATGCTTTAGCAACCTCAGTGTCATCTGACGAGATTTTGTAGGTAGAAACACAGGATTTGAAGAATCTGTGACTAGCCATGGCCTCAGCGTTCACTTGCCATTCTGCTTCAGGGGTCTCGCATTTGCAGGCCACCAAACTGGCAGGTAGGCCAGAGTTTGTAAGAGCCGCTAGAGTTGTTCAGCATAGCTTTCTTGAACACAGAGAGTGAGTCTCATACCCAGTGTCTGCGGTAGCTCACGAACAGATTCATGATTCGTGACATCATATAAAATAAGAGCCGCGTCGACGCGAGGGACAATATGCCCATTGATCTGTTTTGGCCATTGGATAGGCTGCATAGGGTTCAGTTCGAAGTACTCCAGATCCAGCTCGAGTAGGGTTACGGCGTAAGAGGTGTTGTCAACCAGCATGCGAACGCTGGAAGCATTTGAGATTGGTGGTCGAGTTAGGCCAAGGACCCGCTGGACAAAAGATGATTTGCCGACGCCGGTGGAACCGATGACGGCGATGTTGAAGCTTTCCATAGCTGAGGATGGTTGTGACTGCAGAGCGAGAAGCTGTGGTCAGCGTCAGTCGCATAACTGCCTCTGATATCCAAAACCCGTCTGGATGTTGGGCAACGCTGCCCCGCGATAGCTTGAGTGGGGCCAGCAAGTGATGGGAGATGTTACATACCCAGTACGACGAGGGCGTAGCGGTCAAAGACTCTCGACGAGGAGGAGGCCAGTGTTGGCTCGATTCGTTATCATCGCTGTCCGGGTTGGGCTTCTTTCCTTCGCCGCCGCTTCTGCGAGTAGCTGACTTGGCTGTGTTGCCGAAGTTATGCCCCTTTGTGTCGTGAAAAAGATGCTCGTGGTCCTCGTCGTCTAGCGATTGGTAGACGGAACTTCCATCAGAGTGACCCTCGTCCTCGTTGTCGGAAGCGGTCGCAGCTTGAATTGCCGGATCGTAGGTCTGAAAGAAGGGATCATCGACGATTGAACCGACAGAATCTCGATAGCCACTGGTGGGCGCTGAAGGATCGGAGTCGCTTTCGATATTGGCGTCTAGGGAAGCCGAACTGGCTGTTGAATATGGGCCAGAGGTGGGCGTAGTAGCCGCAAAGCCTGGAGTTGGGTAAGCATGTCGTGAACCAGTGTGATGGGGTTGCATGGTCGCAACTTCAGCGACTAGGCCGAGTGGTAGAGAGAAACATGGACGGGATAGATTGAAAGCCAACAGCCCAGGTGGAGGGGACCAAATCCGTGGCGTTTGCGGGGAGGGAAGAACTCGCGGGAGAGCTTGCCAAGGTGGTCTAGCTGCAACAGGTGCTAAAATCGCTATAGGCGGAAAAGACGGGGAGAGAATGAAGAAGGGATGGAAATGTTTGTCTGAGTAACGAGAGACAAGAAGGTACTAATGGCAGAGCAAAATGCTAACAAACGAGGGAGGGAGACGAGGTTACTGACCGACAAGGCTTACACTATAGCTAAAAGTACAGTACGGTCTGTACCTTTCCTGAGGGACCTTGGCTAGCGAGAGGGACGCGCAGGTACCGCGGAAACAAGCGAAGCGTGCTGCGGATGGAGCGACAGGTAAACAATCGGACAAGTGGAATGCCTTCAATTAGTAGGCATTCAGCTCACAACAGCAATGATTCTACTGTTGTCGTCTCTTGACGCGAGACACGCACTGGGCGTTATTCTGAAGCAACACCCAAAGTAGACACAGAACTGAGACACCAAGCTCGAAACCTATTAGAAACGCATCGTGTTAGTCCAACTCTATCGACCTTTGCCAACAGGGCCAAGGACGTTACACAACGGGACATGCATCCCGTCTGCAGGCGGGGAATTCTACCCAATACTGTGCGCCAAGTAGCACAATCCCGTACTGCAAGCCAGCCGTTGAAAGGCTAAGTTGTCGATGTTGTTGCGCCGTGGGTGGTAACTTTGCTGCACGCTTGAGGGGCAGCACCTCAGCGCAGAGCCGTCCGATTTCAGGAGACGGTACACTACGACGCGCTGTAACCGACCCGGCGGCTTGGTTGAAGAGTGGATGCGTATGCGTGTGTCTGTTTGTGTATACACGGACGCCTTTGTCTTGGATAGAGGTTATGAGTCGGCGACTCCAAGTAACGCGTTCAGAGGAATGAAACACAAAGTATCAAGCTTCGACGCTGTCAAGTTCAACTGCGCGAAATGTCGAATCTGGCATAAAGAGGGGGAAGAGAGAGCTGGAACCGAGCCACGGGCTCGGAACAGGGAACGTTTTTAGGAGCGGGTGGTCTAATAAGGTGCGGCTACCTTAGTAGAGTGGACTATTTCCAGTTAAGGAAACTGGGTTCAAAGCGTTGGGACAGTCAAGTCATTTCTCGGCGTCGTTTTGAGGGTTGGTTTAAATTGGGTGTTGATGATCACCGATAATAAGAGCAACGCAACAAACCAAAACATGGAACGGCACGGAACTGGCCCAAGAACTTGGACAAGGGCTTTTTGTCTCCCATGGGAAACAGATTATCATACATGCCTTAAGGGACATGTCATGTGGATAATCTTCCTTACATCATCATGGCAGTCTCATCGATTGCTCAATCGTGTGCTGGTGTTCACGCGCTTCACTGAATCACTTGAAGGACCCAATCCCATGTGCTGTGTTGGCGCTTTTCCTCCCATTGGCCAGAGCACGCATCGATAGATGGCAGGAGATATCCTTGCACTTGTTGGTTCTAGACAACCAAGGACTCAGGTTTAATTACAAGTCACTCGTTAAAGGAAAGTCCCTGGCTGACGTGATAGCGATAGGTTGATACATCGCACCACATGGCCTTCGCATGGCAACCACTTGTACCTCACTCGCTCGTGCACCACTACCTTGGTAAGGTAGGTAGGTAGTTACTGTAATTGCCATGGGATTCCACATGATTACAGTTTATCGTCCAAACGCAAGGCACCAAAGTTGAATTGTCAACTTCTCACATCCTCCTCATTTGTCATTGACTTCATCGTCTGTATTTGTCACGAACCCGGCACACCAACCTACAGCCTGCCCTGAGCGCCCGCAGTCATGATGATGAGGGGAGCCAAGGTCCATATCAGACTGAGGAAGACCTATAGAGATATGGTGGTAGCGTCATCCTTCCTTAGGTACTCAAACCACCTTGAGATACTCACAGCTAAAGGTCTTCAAAAACCCGACCCAGTCTCTCTCAAGCTATTGCCCCGACCCTCTGACACCATTGATATGCTCGGTTTCTGAGGCACAATTTGGGCATAAGGTGGCATCCCACTGCTAAATGATTCATTGCGCATCATCTAAAGTGATCAACTGAGGCCTGAAAGCCCCATGGCAACAAGCTGAAAGTTTAATCAATAGTGTACGCCCTTCCTCAGGGCCGAGTTCTGAAATATGGCCTTCAGGAAGAAGGATTCCTCTCGATGTCGCCTCCCGCTCACAAAAGACTGTGGACCCTGAGAGCGGGCAGGGACTGGGTTCTCCAACGTTCCGGCATCGACATGAGGCTTTGCGCCCTGTCTTCGATGTCCCGATGTTTTTCGACGCAAATAATGTCATGCACGCCGATCAAGGGTTCTCTTGGCATCTAGGTCCAATCCTGTTGGACCCTTTACCCCTGATTTCAGGAACAAGTATGTAGGACAATCCATGATTTCGTTTCATTGCTACTAATGGTCTTTTGTTTAATTGTCTCAACCCATGACGGAATGGAAACCAGGTAGATCGGCCCGGCTGTCCCAAGAGTCAGCTCTCAGCTATCACGATAACCCGTCTACGATATACTTTATTAGCTTTCTTCCGTTTCCGTACTGCGACTGATTCCTTGGTGGGGCTACGGAAACCACCCTGACGTGCCTGACTCTCAAGAAACTTTCGACTGGCTCTCCACATGGGACTTTGCAAACTCGCGTGATGACCACGAGTGCGCGACTCACGATCCATCCAGCAAGCTTCGATAGTTGACGGCTAACGAGAATCTAAACTATTGTCTCTATGAACCGGCAATAACCTATTTCATCGCCCTGCAGGTCCCCGATTGTCCTCGACTAGGTAGCGAGTTGCTCCAAGACGACAGATCATTACCCAGGCGTTTCTGTGGCGTAATCCCAACGACAAGTGTCAGCAATTGCGAAGATGGAAAGTGCACATGCGACAGATAAAGGGCAATATCGGTCGGATTGTGTTATTTAGTGCATAGTTCTCTCAAGAACTAACGCGAAATAGCGCCTGGACTCTGGTTTGTTCAAACAAGGCCTGAGATCTTGTCACGAGACTATCAACGGTAAGGGCACGACCGATTTCATCCCTCAGATTTCATCTCCTCTCATCACATCAGCAGCAATACAAAGATGGGTTGGAGGGGTTGAGCTAACTGATGCTAGGAGATACCCCAACAGCACGTCCGGGTCTAACACCAATACTCCGGGAGGCGCTGTCCCCATCCGTGTTAAGTACGCAGTAGTGTTCGCAAGCAACATTTGTCTTGGCACATTCCCAAGCCCAAAGGCGGGAGCTCCCAACTCGGTAAACGCACGAGCCGCCTTGCGAGTCCTGTCAGGCGTCATGGATCCCTCCCGCAAAGTGTAGCGCCGCCGATTCGGGGTCTGCTAACTTTGCTTTGTGCGAATGGCGCACGCTTGTCAGTGCAAGTTGGTTGGTACGTGCCAGACGATGAAATAAGCTCAGGACAAAGTATGCATCTGGCTATCTCCCATGTCAAACGGGCAAATCAATGCTGGACATCTTCAGTGTTCGCGAAGCAACCGTTACACATTCGGTTATGAAACAGGAAAAATCATTGATGATGACTCTGTTGTGACAAGTCCTTAGCGCAGTTGAATGCTGTTCAAGCTCAAACAACTACACTCGAAGCGAGCGTCTGAAGACGAGAAATTCCTTTACGGGGATAATCACTGGAGCGATGCTTCCGTACCTTTGAACTATCAAGGCTCATTTGTGGTTGGCCACGCTGCGGTCTTGTTGGTTCTGGCCCCTACGACTGGAATTCCATCCACATAAACATCGTGTCCCATCAGCAACAGTAGATTGTGTACCTCAAGACCCAGGCTGTCTCGCTATACCAATACTCTTACAAGCTTATTAAACTTGTAATTTATAGCTTTGACAAGTCCTGTTACCCCAGCTCTGTATTGAGACGACACAGATGCTTGAGTGTCTCACTGAGGTCTTGAATAACATTGATTAAGTCCGTGCAGCTGGGGCTCCCAAAAATTTAGTATCTATGCAGGCTATGCCAAAGCATCAGCCTGAAGTGTGTGGACCATCACTGAAAGCAGCCATGTCCGAACAATAGGGTTTTGTCAAATACTGGATAGTAAGAAAATAACCCTTCTCGGTGATCAGGAACGCAGCACACACATAGGTCCATCATGGCAAACGTACCAGAACAACCTCTGGCCGGAATGGTCCACTAACTCGTCGTCGAAGTACAAGCCAGTAACGCCACGATGGTGCAGCGGATCGACGGCCGCCCATCGCAGACGACTTCAGACTTTTCCCTGGTGGATCAAGCCTCGAAGGCTTTAACATGCTTTGCCAAAGAGGAATGGTCACGAACGTGTGAACGCCTTATCACTATCACATAGGCTACAGCTGAAGCTGAAAACATTTATCTGGACAGAAACCCCGACTTTGAGGCAAGAACAGTTTGAAGAAGAAGAAGAAAGCCCTGACTACTTCGACTTTAATTATCTTTGATACAAGGAAACGGTGTAACGAACACTTGTTTCTCGATTCATCTACTTGCAGCAATATCACACTGTGGTCAACCTCTTTGCGACGACAGTCACAGTGGCATTCAATCCATTAGGATCCCACCCTACTTCCACTTATCCAAGCCCGTCTCGCAGCTTGCCCAAGATGACCACAACTATGCTGTACACAACGGGTGCATCAATGGAGGAGCCTACCCATAGATTCGCGCCCACAACAAATAGCTCGGGAAGGCCAAGGCATCGCCCGAAGGCCCTCCAGATTCAGCCATTGGACCCCAATGAGTTGAGTGCCAAGTTGAGCGATCTCTCCGTTGAGCATGACGGCCAACCCGGCCATTCAATCCACCTTGAGGATTCACTCAAGCCCCCGATGTCTGCCAGAAGTATGGGTGCACCATCGCCCAGAACCATTCCTGGGATGCACCCACCTTCGTCGGTTACAACCACGGTGTCTTCAAAATCCTTCAAGAAGGAGAAGGTGGATGACAAGCTCAATCTACCCTCGCCTTCCAAGCCTCCACGCCGAGGTAGCATATTTGATGCCTTCAGATTCAGAGGTTCCAACTACACGGATGAAGTGCAAAAGCAAGAGGAGGAGGATGCTCAAAAGCCTGTTCGTTATAAGCATGTGCCTCAAGTGGCGGCGCAACAGTTCGCTCGCACCACAACTGTTGAGCCCTTGACCCAAAAGGCTACGCCTAAGGGGATGAGACCCGTTCCTGGGCCTCATTCGATGAGCAACGGTACCATGTCGTTACAGGAGTATAACAGACAATACAGGCGAGCACAGAGTCTTTGTAGTGGTAGGCCAGCAGGTGCCCAGAACCTTCCCAAATTGGCCAGCACTGCTGAGATGGATGAGGGATCAGCCCAGCAGAAGAAGCAGAACACCCGAGGCTCCATGATTTGGAACGGTAACAGACCTGAACTGTCACGAAGGATGAGCACAGGCAACATGTGGGGGAAGAATGATCCCCAGTCTCAATCCTCATTCCGGAGAGACTCGACTGGTGTTGGGGGATTCCAAGGGAACAACACATCCTCTGCGAGACGGGGCTCTGCAAGCTCATCAGGCTTTTCAGATGTGTCTTCGTCGTTTGCACGCGAATCTGGCCCAACGACTCCTTTCAAGCAAGAGTTTGGTGGAAACAACTCTCCCTATCGCCGAGGATCCGAAAACAGCGCAGCCACCTCTGGGTCGCGCAGAGGTAGTTTAGCCAACGTTATTAACCCTCAACACATTGCTGAAATTCACCGTGTCGACTGGTCGCAGAGCGATCAACCAGTCAAGGTTCGACGAGATTCCAAATGGGGGGGTTTGAAGCATCGAAAGACCAGTGTCAGCCAGCAAAAGCCGAGTGATGACCATGAGACACCTTATGTTATTGAGACGAGGACACAGTCATCTACTTCCCCAAAGTCGCCAAAATCTGGATTTCTAAAACGATTCATGCATTAGCGAAGGAATGAACTCGTGAAAGAAAATAAGAGAAATGTGAAGAATGGAAGGATGAATGATATTTAAGGAATAATAGGAATGACCCACCAAGTAGTACTGTAACATTATGATCTTTCATTCAAACTCAGATCAAGATATATTTCTTATGTTTAACAACAAAAGCCCATTGCCGCTTCGTTATCGTCATGTATTATTTGAAGAGCAAACTGAAGCAAAGCAGTCCTCTCAGCGCCTTTCCTGTGCCATCAAGCGTTCGATGAGCTTTGTGTTTTCCTGAGCAAGCTGCTGTCTGAGAATGTCGTCGACATTTGTATTGGTGTTCTCGGTGTTTATAAGGTGCAGGATGAGCTCTGTGTACTCACGAATAGCATCACCCTGCTCACCATGCGCGCGACGGGCCTTGCGCAGTGCCTCTTTGCCGTTCTGTATACCGATATCATGGTTCCAAGCTTCTTGCTTTGGGGGGAGGCCCTTGAGAAGGGAAGCTGGAATGGCAGACTTGGTGTCAGGGGGTGGAAGCGTGGCGGCATCGATCTTGAGAAGTTGATCTGGCAAGCTGGGGTACTTTCGAAAGAGAAGACGGAGCTTTTCGGATGTTTCGAGGGCGTGGAAAGGGTCTGAAGGGTCGGAAGGTTGAGGCTGCTCTGGCTGTTGAAGCTGGGAAGGCTCAGGCTGGGGTACAGGCTCGGGATCTGGAGGGTGGTTCTCGCGATGTACTCTGTTACAGGCGACAGAGCAGCTTTGCAGGATTTTGTGTCAGCCATTGATCGGTACTTGTGTTGGATGAGAAACTCACTATGGGAGACGACATCGTGAGCATTTGTACTTGGACGTATTCACGTTGCACACGCCACAGAGTGAAGGCTTTGGTGTTGATAGCGCATCGCCATCTTCAGCTTGAGCTTGGTTAGTTGGCGCAGACGCTTCGTCTGGTTGCTGTGTGGAAATATCCGTTTGCTCCTGAGATTCTGACATTGTAAAAAACCAAGCAATAAAACAGCTAAGCAAATGGAAGTCGATGCAGTGAAGTCAAACGATGTCGTGCTGGGTCCAGAAAAAAAAAGATACAAAAAAGTTCAAGGGGTCCATTCTATTCCCCTGCGTCATAGCGCGCTCAGTGTTGGACCCCCCAACAACCTACCTGCAAGGTAGGTAGCAGCGAATGAGCAAGGCGGAGGTCCGTGCTTCTATGCTCGGGACTTATTCAACCTGCCCTTGCATCATAGGTAGCTCACTCATTACTAATGCTCGGACCTATCACGGGCTAAGTTATTAGTCGGTTACACAATCGCAGTACCGAGAGCGGCAAAAAGTTGCGATCTCATACCCGTCAACACCGAAACGGTTTTTTCTCTTTTTGACAAAATCTCTGCATTATCTGTATTTAACTGTTCCTTACCTCTGTTCATTGAGAACTTTGTTAGTCTTCTTGTTCCGCCTTCCCTCCTCGGACCATACGTCATGGCATCTTCCAGAGTCATGTCACGGACGCTGGCCGTCCTCACCCGGCCCGTCACCGAGACATCTTACCGAGCAGCTCCACGATGGATTCGTTCACTTAGCACAGTCCGATCTCAGCTTCCCACTGTCTCTTCCGCTTCACGACCACTTGCGCAGCGACAGCGTGTCCTTCAAACGGCCACGCCAGGCCTCGCCGGTGTCGGCAGCGGCGTCCGAACCATATTCATCCAGACGGAGGGCACGCCGAACCCTGATGCCCTCAAGTTCCTACCGAACCATCGTGTTGTCCCCGAGGACTTCTCTACACCTTTTATCGAGTACCTCAACCCTCGAGCGACCATCTCCCCTCCGCATCCTTCGCCGCTCGCCGCCAAACTCATGAATATTGATGGAGTCACTTCGGTTTTCTACGGTGCTGACTTTATCACCGTCACAAAGGCTGCCGATGCCAATTGGGCACACATTCGACCCGAAATCTTTGCCCTTATCACAGAAGCCATCACTGCAGGCGAGACGATTGTCACCATCTCTGAGCGCCGTGAGGGCGAGGCCGGCGCTGATGTCGAGGAGGACAGTCTTGCATATAACGAGAACGACAGCGAGGTGGTTGGTATGATCAAGGAGCTTCTCGAGACGCGAATCCGACCAGCCATCCAGGAGGATGGTGGTGATATCGATTTCAGAGGCTTTGATGACGAGGGCTACGTGCATCTGCGGTTGCGAGGCGCTTGCCGCACTTGCGACTCCAGTACGGTTACCCTCAAGAATGGAATTGAGGGCATGTTGATGCACTATGTGAGTTTTTTTGGCCACGGTCTACACTATAAACCATGCGCTGACGTTTTTCCAGATTGAGGAGGTTAAGGGCGTTAAGCAAGTGATGGATCAAGAGGAGGAAATTGCTATGCAGGAGTTCGAAAAGTTTGAGGAAAAGCTCAAGCAGCAAAAGGGCCAGGCTGCCTCGACAGGATAGGCCAGTCAAAGGAACTATGGCTCAACTGTGTCTGTATAATAGTTTGGCGGGACAATATGATGATACCCACGGATGCTCATGCTCATGCCCCCGTCTGCCCCCCCTTTCCGTGTATATTTTCTGATCCAGTTGTATGAGTGTAAATTGCAATAGGCGGGACGATGGTTGAACCGCAATTCGACGCATAGACGAATGTCCCACGGTATATTAATCAGATAACACCTACCGCATCTTGACCCCGCGGCCGAGGTTTTAACCGGAGCGCAGGTATTACTGCTGCACCCAGGGTTGGAACATGCTCGCTAATATTGTCCTGTTGGTCTCCACTTGGCAACCATGAAGATGTTGTCTCATGTCCGGTGGTCTCACTTTGTAGGCTCAATCGCATTGAGCTTCTCAAGAGCGTACCTAGAAGCAGCAGCGTGGCCCAGTAGGCAAGGGACAGTCGCACTACGGTTTAGGCCCGCCATGACTGCTACCGTGCTATGCCCATTATTGCAGGAGCCTCAAAGGATTGACACAAATACTGCCAGAAAGAACCAGATGTGTGGTTGATGCGCCCTGCTAAAGCGGAAGTCGATTGAGGGTAGAGATCGAAAATCTGTCCTCAATGCGGCGGCACTGAGACGGTTGCTGTGACAAGCGTACAAACTCCGCTATACCAGCAGTTTTTGGCGACCGCGATGCCCATGAAGGCTTTGGTCGCTCTGAACTGATAAGAAACGGAGTCGAGCATACGATTCAGATATCACGAGACACCCGCCTTTTATGTATGACTTTGACTCGTAACTGTCGAAGCGAGCACGGTAATACTGGGACCCTGGAATCACTTTTGTCAAAGAATCGCCGGGTCAGACGTGACCGCCGCTGAATAACTGTTATTCTTTATAAGCGCGCCAGGCCGCTTGCAGTACGGATGGTTGGCCAGTCATCAGTGGCTCGTGATATTGCTTCCAATGGCTGTGATACGATGTTGGCAGATGCAGGTGCAGGAGTCGAGACACAGTTGACGGCCCAGCATCAGCTCAGTTTGGAATCGATATCCCTTGCTTGCTTGCTTGCTTGCTTGCTTTGCTTTGCTTTGTATAGGTGGCGCCGATACCCGGGTACGTCAAGTGACCGAAACTGTTCAGGAACGACCGCCTGGTAAGCTTTGACAGCTGACAGAAAGAGATTTGAATTGTTCTTATGACTTAGAACTGTAGAAAGAGGATCCGCAGATAGTTGTAGGGGTCCCTGGGCTCGAGCTCGCATCCCCCCCAGCAAGACATACCCATCCCCCACACAGACATGAACACGCTACCTAGTCCGCCGAGACTGGTCGCATGGATCCGAAGATAAAGCGTCTGCAAAGTAGTTGAATACTGCAATTGGCCCGGTTGACGCGTTCCAGAAGCCCTCCGGACATGGTTTATCCTACATTTCGCCGTCACATTGGCTTTGCCCAAAAGGTAACGTTGAGTTAAATAAAGAAAGACGAGAGAATTCGGATATTGAATTTGGACCCGCTCGCAGCTCCAGGTACTATTAGCCGTACCAGTTAAGAGCCGTCCTGTAAACACCAATGCCTCTTTGGCTCCGCCGGAAGAATGTCACTAAACAGAACTGTCGACTGTCGACGTCAAGAAGGCACCGCATTTCCGGTTGTGGATGTACATGTAAGCCAGGACCAGAGAGCTGCCGGCAGCTTCGCGACGGTACAGTAACAACGAAGGAGAGCCCTGCAGCAATATGCCGGGGGCTCTAGAAACAGGCATGTGTTCCATGTTGCGATGTTCACTGCTCTGACCCCGCGGTACATTTTGTATACATGGAACCGGATATCTGCCCAGAACGAGCTTGGGCAAGCGGCCGGCAAAAAGCAGCAAAGACGAATTCAACCGCGAATTGACCTCAGTTAAAACAGCAGCCACTTTGCACTAGAAGCCCGTTGCAGTGGGATGGCGCCTTGGGATTCTCCGGGCCGGTTTCTATGATTGGCGCGGGAGTCAAGATGCAATGGATGATACTCTGTACAGCCTCCACCGAGGCAAACCCCACAATCCCCCTCAAGCGAACGACGTGGGAGAGCTGTTGGCGCGTCCGGATCTCGAGACCCTCCCTGCCTTTTTGTTTCAACGTGGGGAATCATATTTGCCATACAACCAGGCGACCAAACATATCCCGATAGCAGCGCGCATGACCCTAAATTTTTCTCCCTACAAGGAGAGGGAGGGACGGTTTAAAAGAGCCATGGCGCCTCGGTCTGGACGGACTTCGCTCGTCACCTCTCATTGTGCCTTCATCAGCTTTCTGAACTCATAAACACCCTGACTTGTGTAGCAACACCAACATCATACTCAAAACGAACGATATCAGAACAGACATTACCCTACCCATTATGAGCCCCTCGGCAGTCGACGGAAACGCGGTCGTAGACGTCAAGACGACTCTCAAGCCCAACATTGGTGTCTACACCAACCCTAACCATGACCTCTGGGTGACTGCCGCCGAACCCTCCGCTGAAGCCGTCAAGTCCGGCTCCGACTTGAAGCACGGCGAGGTCAGCGTCGCTATCCGAAGTACTGGTATCTGCGGGTAAGTCGGCCTCATGTTTTAACCCCGCCTCAACCAGAGCAGCCGCTGACAAGGGTATAGCTCCGATGTTCACTTCTGGCATGCTGGTTGCATCGGCCCTATGATCGTCGAGGGCGACCACATCCTGGGCCATGAATCCGCCGGCGAGGTTATCGCCGTGCACCCTTCTGTCAGCCACCTCAAGGTTGGCGACAGGGTCGCTGTCGAGCCCAACATCCCCTGCGGCACCTGCGAGCCCTGCCTCACTGGCCGATATAATGGTTGCTTGGAGGTCCAGTTCCTGTCTACCCCTCCTGTTCCTGGCATGCTGCGCCGATACATAAACCACCCCGCTGTTTGGTGCCACAAGATTGGAAACATGTCGTTCGAGAATGGTGCTCTGCTCGAGCCTCTCAGTGTTGCTCTGGCAGGTATGCAGAGGGCCGAGGTCGCTCTGGGAGACCCCGTCCTGATCTGCGGTGCTGGACCTATCGGATTGATCACTCTTCAGTGCTGTGCCGCCGCTGGTGCTTCGCCCATTGTCATCACCGATATTTCAGAGAGCCGATTGGCGTTTGCCAAGGAGCTCTGCCCCCGCGTTATCACACACAAGGTCGAGAGACTGTCCGCGGAGGACTCGGCCAAGGCCATCGTCAAGACCTTTGGCGGCGTCGAGCCCAGCGTCGCCCTGGAGTGCACTGGTGTTGAGAGCAGCATTGCGTCTGCTGTCTGGTCGGTTAAGTTTGGCGGCAAGGTCTTCATCATTGGTGTCGGAAAGAACGAGATCAACATTCCTTTTATGCGCGCAAGTGTACGAGAGGTCGACATTCAGCTGCAGTATCGGTACTGCAACACCTGGCCGCGTGCTATACGTCTGGTTGAGAACAACGTGGTTGACCTTTCCAAGCTGGTCACTCACAAGTTCAAGCTTGAGGATGCCATCAAGGCGTTCGAGACGTCAGCGGACCCCAACAGTGGGTCGATCAAGGTCATGATCCAGAGCTTGGAATAAAATATTAAATGATATCAAGATAAATTAGGTGCTTGGCGTATATTTTGAGTTCGAGGCGCGAGTCTGTTAGAAGACTGTACAAGTAGCATTCATTTGGGACATAGACACGAGAACATGAGAATTTGTGATGAACAGTTGCTGAGAACAACCTGTATTATCGTGATCTTAGCGCTTGGTAATCGCTGTTCTATAATCTGAAATCATTAAAAGAAGAGAGTGGCGATCCATTTGTAAACTGCTATCAAAACTGCCCATGATTTTGGACCCCAGGCATGAAGATCCTAAACCAGATTATTAGTATTTTAGATTAACAAACGTGTCTGGAACCAAACTTACAATAATACCGTGGATAAGTCCCGACACCACGAGAAACTATTTCGCTAACCAGGATAGCCACTTGAAGTACCATGGCTTATTTTGCTCTTTGATTTCTAGAACAGTTAGATACTTGCAATACAGTAATTTTTGAGTGTCTCACCAATCTTTCGCTGTTTGCTCATCCATAGCCACATCTGGTCTATGCGTTTATCCCTGGGTGTACGTGTATCGCGCGTAGATCTGGTATTGCGAGACTGACGGCGAGTTTGGTCATGGATGTTTCGAGTTAAACAGTGGTGTTGAAATCCAAGGGTGGTAGTGGATCCTCGCTGTATCGGCAGTAGCGTTGGACGTAGTAGTGCTCTACTGGAAATAATCGAAAGCATCGTGATGGCTATTTGGAAGTAATACTGGACGTCTGAGAGATGTGCTCTGAGCGAATAAATGAAGATTCTGCGAGATGTTGACAAGAGTAAGTTAAGAGGAGCAATTTTTGTTACAGCAGAGAAGCAATTCTGCTTCCAGGTAAGTGGGACCCCGTAATTCCTTCCTGCCACGGTGTGAAATTACCTAACCTGGCAGTATTTGGCGCTTAATCTCGACCATCTGTATATTTCAGAGCTCAAGTATTAAACCTTTATAGCTTTCTTAGTAACTTTTTTAGTGATAACTTGCATTAAGTCTGATGGCTTATAGGCCTTTAAAATCTCTTTAATAAACCTCTTATACGTCTCTTTAAAGCGAGAAAGCTGTGGGATTTTCACACACCTAGCTGAGAAGTAGCACCGTATTAAAGCTCTTCTGATTGGCTAGATCTCTACCTAACCTACCTAGACAAAAGAAACACTCACTCTGCATATGCTACATCGCTACTTCAGCGCGGCTACAGAGTCCCAAAACGGCCTAGCGCCTCAAGCCTTCGGCTCCAACCACCATCCAGCGAGTTCTCCCGAGCTTTTTTTCTCCCTCAGACGACCTCACTCAAGATCACGACCCAGCTTCGACTCCATCAATTGACCACCCGCTGCCGGTCTATTTACCCCACGGAGCTCCGTCATCGAATCTACGAGGCATCTCGCATTCTTTTACAGCCTTACCTGTCGCCATGTCTTCCCTCGCCCGCCCCATGCTCCGCTCGCCGGCACTCCGTGTTGCCGCCCGACGCTTCGAGAGCACCGCCGCCCAGAAGGCTACCGAGAACGCTAAACAGGTCGCTTCCAAGGCCCAGGAAGGTCTATCGCGCGTCACATCTGCTGCTGGTCCTGCTATCGCCGGTTACGCCAAGGGTGTCGCCAACACTTTGGGCAAGGTTGGCGGACGAACGGGCAAGGTCGTCGGCTTCATTGAGCGTACGTGTGCTATTGCGCAGGGGTTCAACCGCCGGCAATTGAGTGCTGACACTACAAAACAGGACAAATTCCCTTCGTCGTCTACTATTCCAAGGTCGGCCTCGAGGTTGGCAAGCTTGTCTTCCACGGCCAGAAGATGAGCCCTCCGTGAGCCTCCCTTTGCAATGCTTCTTGATATGGCGGAATAACCGGCTAATGCATGTCCGACAGCAACCTGGCCACCTTCCAGACCACCTACCAGAACATCCTCAAGTCCATCCAGAACCGCACCATTATCCAATCCTCTCAGAACGCCATCCAGCAGGTGCGGAATATCGGCCCTGCTCAGCTCGCCGCTGGTGGTGTCGTTGCGGCTGAGGTCCTCGGCTTCTTCACTGTTGGTGAGATCATCGGCCGATTCAAGCTTGTCGGTTACCGCGGCGAGGTCTCTTCGCACCACTAAGTGTGTCTCTTATATGGACCGGGAGTTGTAAGGATTAAGCAGTGCTGGACGTGATAAATAAATAAGGACAAGTAGGTTATAGACGTGGGCTTCCCCGGCTGAGGACGCTTGGGAAGGGCAGGTTGGAGACTGATTGTTTCGGGGGAGTTGAAAACTGGGAGACTTGGGAATACCGGTCTCGCTGGACCTCGATGTTTGTCCTCTGAGCATCTTTCTTTTGTAGAACTGTACATCAATCAACTGCGGCGGGTTGCCCCCGGCGTGGACAGCTTTCAACAATGATATCTAATAACGACATGGACTCTATCAGTGAGAGAACCCAATTGACCACATCATTTAAGTGTTTCAATCTAGTTCATTTCCTTTATCATGGCAGTTATCTGACCAGCATAGGTTAAAGCTTGGTGAACTAATGAGTTCCGGCCAAACGTCTTTAGCTCAACCTCAACAAACCAAGCTTGTCAATAGTTTGAGTATTCACTAAGTTGGAGTTTCTCGAGTACTATATATGGTGATTCACTTCTCCGTTCAAGAGAAAACTAGCGTTGATCTCTAAGATGGTATTTCTTTAAATATCGATCAGGCTTCACATAACCAAATATGATTCTTCAAGTTCAAAGCCAGAGAGGCGTCCGGTCTTAACGGCTTGGTAACAAACTTGAAAATTGTTCCATTGTGCTATATGCATATCGCCGAGTTTTCTGCTAGGAATTGGCTGGACAATCCTAAGCTGTCGTCCTGGGGTGGTTTTGCATTGGTGGCCAAACTTTCTCATACCGGATGAGCTTGTCTGCCGAGAGAAGCTATATAATTCATCCAACTTGTAGGATTGGGAGACTTGTTTCCAGTGTACACTAGCTCATGTCCAGGAAAGCGGCTCTAGAAGTATACACCTTGTGTACATCACGAACAAGGTATCAATCAGGAAGACACCGTAACAATAATGAATTTGCAGCCCTACAACATCGTCAACCTTTTGTTTCTAACTATCTCAAGTTGCCCACCTAGGGCTCTACGGCCCAGCAGCCAACTGATATTTGCTGATGGAGACCTGGACAGCTATGGAGCTAGACGATACTTCGCGATACCTGAACAAGGCAATTCACCTCAACTTGGGCAACCCTGCGAAGGGACGTGCTCAATGAGGATCTTCCAGATTACCTTGTCACGATTCCGAGAGCTTCGGCCCTGCCGTCCACCTTCTGCTTCTGGAAGCATGTACAAATCCGGGGCACGGGCCCTCCTGCTCGTTTCTTACTGTCCAGTCTTTGATGCAAAAGAAGTCGATTGGGCGACTAACAGACAATAGAAAAGACCGACCACTAGAGCAGACGTGAAAGCACAGCCACGCGCGAAGATCAGGTGTAGGTAGAATACACGGGACCTAGGACGGTCCGGTCAAGTCATCAGTTCAATCCGCACCCTGGACAGAGCTGAAGGCCCGAAACGTGCGAGGCCCGTCCCGAGGCGTGCGGACCTATTATGGAGTCCTAGATTGGCCCCTTGGCAGGACTGTCTTGTCTCGTCTCTACCCGCGCCGTAACTACAACGGGCCCCTTGCCAGCATACGCGCTCAGGAAACATCTTGCTTGGCAGATGACTGTGACCAGGTGATCAAGATCTGGCGGTCAAATAATTTTTGAGATGATCGACAGCCTTCCTCACACAAACGTGGACGGCTTTATGTGATCAAGACCCCCCCCTGCTGTTGGTGATACCAGCCAAGATCCTTGTCACTAGCCAACAGTACCACGCTGCCATCTTCGAAGGAAAGCGTCTCTTGAAACTCGCCGGGCGCCCCGAATATGAGAAGCGGGCAGCAATGCAACATGCTTGGAAAATCGCGACACCATTTAGAGAGAGACCACCAGGGTGTGGTGCGCGCGACGGATATGGCGCCTGTAGCCCTGTCCTGTCCACCAAGACTGATTTAAATTTGTAAACAATCCCGACGAAGAATCGAATAATAACTCTTCACTAGGCTGTTGGCGCGATTGGCTTCAAACGGTTCTTATCAATTTTGTTGGGCAGGTCATATCCTTGCGCTCTGCGGTGAACGAGCTTCCGCAAACTGAATAGATCAAGACTTTACTGCGGAGGCCCAGGCTTCCTCGCCGTCCAAACATAGCTGTAAAATTGTTAATCAAACTTGATGAGTAGCAGGGCCGGCCACGGTCTGTAGACTTACATATTGCAGTAGGTGTGATAGCGTAGAACGCACGTCTCCCGCTTCGCTCTTGAACATAGCTCATGAACCTCCTCAAGCTTCCAACCTAGCTTCTCGATAAGAGGTACTAGGCTCATGGCCTCCAGACTATGGGACAGTGCAATGTTGAACCACCTGGCAATCTCTCGCTGGTTTCGTTCAGGAGACCAGGGGCAGACATAGGCCTGTATCACCTCCTGCCTCACTTCTGTGAAACCTGCGGCTTCAAGCAATTGCCGAGTTTCTTGCGGTGTAACTCTGGCACTGCGGTTGAATCGGTCCATGCCCTCATGAAAAAGCTCTGCCCACTTCTCGAATGCGGAATTTGCAGGCCGCTCATCATCGTCACATCGAGGTGTCCAATCGATCTCAACGTGTTCCAGGTGGCCAACACCTGGAGCCAAGTGTCTGAACAGAAATTAGAAGTGTCGCTAAACCAGTTTATGTGAACCTACTCGAATATTTTGCGATAGACCTGAGGCCATAAATCATTCCGAATACTACCAAGTAGCATCCGCATGTGTATCAAGTCGCAGTCCGCCAATAATGGCCCCCATGTTGGTTCTTCAATGTCGTATTGCTTCGGCAATACTCCAGGGGGGATTCTAGTCCTGTCAGTCAATGGTCTAGAGGGATTGCATTCGATACTAACAGTGCGGGTTGAATTTGGTTCAGGTCTACGGCCATGATCCGAGCATCCGAGAAGCATCTAAGGCGGGTTAGCAATTGATCGGGTCGTAGTCTAGTGGAGAGACGTACTCTTCTGCCACATTCATCGCCCAGATACCAGTTCCTGTACCAAGATCCATTATTCTAGGTGATTGCCGTCTGATGGGGGCTTGGAATGGCTTTTCTCCTCGTGCGAGAAGAAAGACTTTATGAAAGATATCCAGCCGATTCAACTCTTCCTAGTTGATAATGGTCAGTCTGAGAATGTCGCTATCATGGGAAACAAAGACTTGCTAGATCAATAGGGAACAAGTATTTGCCTGGCTTCCAGGAGCCGTAAAAACGGCCATGTTTCCAGAACCCATCCTCCAGGTATCTGCCTTCTGACCGTGTTACGCTACATTACACCTTGTAAACTTGGCTGACCCTCAAAATGGCACTATATGAATGTCAACATACCTATTCTGTGAAGACATCACAACCATGGGGGGAAACCGTGGAAGCCTCCACGTCCTGTTAGAAATGAGGGCAAAACAAGAAAGCCGTAGGGCAAGATAACAGCACAACGTGCTTTGGCAGTGGCAGCGATACAAGTAATTCAGATTTAGTATCCGAAGCCAGGAAGAGCGAAGTTTCCAGTTCAAGTGGAGAATATTGCTGCAAGTATTAGCACACGCACGAAAGTAAGCAGGTCAAGATCCAACAACTAGAGGATTCATCAAGAAAGGTAACGCAGATATTCGGAAGGGGAAGGGCATGAAAAATGATGAAAACTAGGCACCGCGAGGGCTAATAGCCTCAAGGGAATGCAGCAATTGGGTAGTTAGGAGGAGCGCAGCAGCTTTCATGGGCACGATGGGGCTCGATGGATTGTTTCAACCATCTTGAGGATCACCCAGGCATAGACCCTAAAACAGCGCCAACGACCCCGAGCAACAGGGAAAGCTGGTAAGATATGATAGAAACATAACGTTGTTGGTTGTACGGTGGTTGCTGCTGCGTATTTACATCCTAGGGAAATGCTCCATGATGTTGATAGTGAGATTTGAGCGAGGGCCCTGGGGCAGAGGAATATTCACCAAAAAAAAACGAAGGGTAAGATGACGCGACTTGTAGTATTAGCACTTACTGAATCGAACAAAGCGCCGAGGTTGAAGCTGTATGAAGCAAATCCACGTATATGAGATAGATTAAGAAGCTGCCCAAGAAACGCCAAGGATGAAAATGGAGCGTCGACCAAGAGGAAATACTGCGAAAGATTGGTTCGCACGAATCCCAAAATTAACCCGAGGCAGAGCGTAGGTATCAGGCTGTCTAGATATCGCGTCCAGGTAGCGTAGATATGGGATCTAATAAAGGACCTTCTTCGGTGTGTTTCAGGGTAAGTTTTTTTCTTCTTCCTTTTTTTTTTTNNGTTGGTGGGTGAGAAAGGGCCCAACTGACTTGAGTTTGACGAGTATAGGAGGGGTTTTTGCCCTCTCGCACTTCCCTTGAGGAGGATTGTGCGCTAGTCAAACAATAACCAGACGATCGGGATACTGAACAGAGATAGTAGGGGCTCGTAGCTGGAGACAAACGAGTGCAATGGCGGAGAAAAGGCCACAGGCGAGGAAGATGCTGGAGAAGGTGAGGAGGAAGGTTGTTGATACTTATTATTGCCGGCCGCAGTGTGGAGCGGAGCGCGGGACATGGATTGTGGACAGCTGCTACCTAAGGTAGGTTAAGGTACCTACCCAGCCTGCTAGGTAACTTACAGTGCGGTCACCCAAGGTAAGGCAGGTACGAACCCAGCCAAGGCACAAAGGTAGATGTACAGGTACAGAGACAGAAACAGAGGCACCTCAGAGACAGGCATTAGCAGTTGGACGCGGGACCCGTGGGTGTGGCCCTCAAGACCCGCCGTCTCTTTTTTGCAGTACACCCCCTGTTGACCGTTGTTGGTCGAGTCTTGCTTGTTATTGTCATTATGATTATTATCATGCGCCTCGAAAAGCGCTTGAAGCCTTGTGTTACCATCCCTGAAGAGTCTGATGAGCTGAAGAAAGGCGTGACATGAACTAGCCAAAATAGACGAGACAATACTCAGACATTCTACCTGCTTAATTTTGCATCAACTTAGTAGTTAGTTGTCAGTAATTGATGCACTACAACGACCAGTCAGTACAAAGATGGGCCCCAAGATGACAACGAAAATTGAGACGTCTCGCTCAGATTCCGATGTATGCAACAAAAGAAGGGAAAAAGAATAACCACCTAAGACTTTAATCAGGGGTGCGGCCTGTTGGTAATGGCCAAGGCACCGCAACACCACAAGTCACCAGAGGGGGCAACCAACCTCGATATGGCTGGGCTGGCGGGGTGTGATGGATGGATTTATGGGGGAACCACTTATTGTGATGCAAGGAACTTAACTCGCCTTGCCTACCCGTCCATACTGTACCTACATATACTCAACCTGACAGGTCCTGCAGCTCAGCACACACTTGCAGAGAACTCCTTCAGCGCGCGCCCAGCATCAAGCAAGGTAAATGCCCATCACATTGTCTTGGTCACTCGGAGCTTGGCCTCCAAAGCTCGTCCGTGGTGACGTTGGTTTCTATCGCAGAAAAATGGTCGCCTTGTTGGTCCAAGTTGGCCACCCTCTAGGTTCTTGTTGTTCTGTAAAACCCGAGATCGCTCCCATATTCGGAGCCGTTTGTCTTTCCAAACTCCCGGTATGTGTCCCTAGTCGCGGTGTGACCTTTGCTTCACCCTCAAAGTGATATATAAGTACCGGATCTTGACCTTTTTTTTTCCTCCTGCAAGTTTCGATCTATGCCATTGTTCTTGGTCACAATGCCATGGCTGTCACCGGTCGACGGCTCTGAAGCCGCAACCGCCCGCCCTGAAGAAATGGACGGGTGTCGTTTAGGTTTTTTTCCCCTTCCATTTCATGTTCTGTTGGTTTCGTTACTCCAACCGTGCCCGATTAGCCACGGATCGCTGTCACTTGTGGTGAATAAGGGTTCCACTGTTGGTTGGAGGCGTCTGTGTTTCGGGGGAGAAGGACGCCAATGCCCCTAGCCGACGACGGTCTTGTTTCTAGTCACTCCAGCACCAAGCCAGCAGGGAACAAGGGACAATGGAGGAGGGACTTGTACTGACTCAAGTAGCTGATCTGATAGCCGAGTTAACTTGTCAGGCCACAGTTGAAGTAATCTGCATACATATGATTCATCTTCTGAGACAATACATCAATTGAAATTATGGTGATTTATCACAAAAACGATCGTTTTATTTTTTATCGAGCTCTCCTTTCCTCCATTAAACAGCAGTAGGCATCCAACGTAAAGTCCGACCACTTAAATAGGGTTTTGATCTAGCGACCCTGTTAAGCACAACATGTAAGATTATTGGCCCTTGAGGTTATCACGGATACCGCCTGGGATTAGATGAGATCTCATTGGGGGTTTGCCGTTGATCTAAGACAGAATTTTGTTTTAGATTCTGTGCTGCTTGGCAGGTTCTCTTTGATTGTCGATATGGCAGATAGGAGATGCTCAAAATTGATAAGAATTAGGTCTTGTAGCTTTTAGAGGCAGAAATACCGTAGTAGGTACCTACCTACCTTACCTAAGGTATAGTAGGTAGGTAGGTTATAGACGCAGGCGCCTTCCTCGGCAATAGATAGTAGACGCCGGCCCATGCCTGAAGGAAGGAGCTCACCAGAACAGGTCCTTCCATTCTGTCAAATGTCAGGACCCAGTCAGGTGACTTTTCCAACAGCTCATCAACCAAAGGTACCTAGCAGGTAGAAAAAGTAAGACCATCCATACCTTAGTACTTACCTATCCCTCACAGCGACTCACAATAGATACTCGGTAGCCACCCTCACCACTTCAGGTGCACCACATGTCCACTGTCAGGCCTTCCTGGCGCTAGGGGGATGCCGTGTGAAATTGGTTCGAGACCCCTGTCACCCAGGTTTGCTTTTGGACAGTTGGCGCCGGGCTCGGACGCTGTTCTCGCATCGTCCCGTTTTGGCGTTCCTTTCTCCATCATCACGTTCCTCGCTCCTCACCGAAGGAGCCTCTTGGACATCCCAGTCAGATGGAGCTCCTGATCGGGTATGTACATGCGTGCCATTTGCTCGGCGTACCGAGGATTTGGCTCCCACCCCATCTCTAAGGCGAACCAATAGTTGGCCCCTTTATACATGGACCATATATTGGTATGCTAATAAACGCTTTTAGGCGCGCTCGTTGTGTGAACTCTCATGCCAAGCTGCTGTGGGGTCGAATCATGATCTCCGCAAACCCGGAAGCCTCGCTTCCTGATAGTTCTTCAACATCGGCTTATGCGCTGCTGCCAACTTGAAGTACACACACATAACCCATCGGCCTAGCCACTGTACCAGTACTACCCCGTACCTATAACAACATCCCGGTGACCCGTTGTCGATCCAATTCATAACCTTACCAGTGCAATCCCCCGTCCCGCCCAGTACATCGGAATTGCAATGTGCCACACTCCTACAGCTGAGGATTGGGCGACCAGGCATGCTTGACACCTCTCATCCGCTTCTCTGTATCCAGACCTGGATATTAACGGGTGAAGTAGAAACACCTGCTTATCTATTTCCCCTTAACCTCTTATTCTTCTTGTTCAGCTGACTGACATTGTTGTTTTGGGGTAGTCGTTTGTCATTTCAGACCTTTAAACCAATGAACAATAGCCAAAACCAATCACCATAGGTACGAAGCTGTCCCGGGACAGGACGAAAGTTGAGGCCGCTATGCAAAGAATGTAGGTCATTTTTATATCACTCGTCCTGTATTAATTAGAACGAAACAGCGTCTCCCCTCGGGGCACATGTCCCGTTTTACGCCGTACATAAATTAACAATGCCTGGTGTAAAGGATTTTGGGCCAAGTGGTGAAGTGCCTACTGGCAAGTCAGAATAGAATGACTGATATACCTACTAACGTTTCGCAGCCCATGCTCATACTACCAGATGTTCAAGTGAAGTGGTTCTTTAGCGTATCAGTCATTTGAGCTCCGACGGATAAATCAATACAATCCCGTACTTCATAGCTGGTAGGTGTCTAGGTAATGTTGTAACACTTCACAAGCGGGCTTATTTCAAGTAAGAGAGGCGTGATATCCCATCTAACTTGCCTCCTTCAGTCCTCAGCCCCACGCAGCAGTGACTCGGCCAAGGAATTGAATACATTTCCCTAGGTAGGTAACTCGACAAATGGCACCAATCAATAATTGCTCTACACCTTCCTGGAAAGGTGTACACCAGGATCAACCTGCTCCTTCATGCAAGGTCTAAAGGAGGGCAAGATGATGGAGGGTAGTTGGTTCCATGCATCCCTGAACCTTGCCGACTCCTATGTACGCTAACCCCAATTACCAGGGGATTGGGTCCGAGATATTTTTCGATGCAGATCCTGCTGAGCCCACAGCGATGATAAAGTCAAATATGTCAGGGGCAGGGAAAAAGTGGCAGTAGGTCCAAGTTAGCTCTAAATAAGGACCTGCAGTCAACAGCGCGATGTCCAGTACTTGTCGAGCGAGTTAAGCTGGTAATGGGCCAGCTAATAACAAGTCCACCTTGCTCGCATCCGCTTTCTCAAGAATTCGTCTCAGACGAGGTGGTTACCGATACAGAATAACCCGATTGTTGTCGGACTACCCTTGAGTACTTATCGAGTTGCCTCGTGGAACAAGCACCAAATAGACTACTGCATGAGGTAACTTGGTGTGCACTAATCGCTCTACATACCTTACCTACCTTTACGCCGTGGGCCATTTTTGCAAGCGCAATTCGCGCGACAAATGTTCATCTAGGTTGAAACTCAGGCTGGGGCTGTCGAGATAGCGTCATGTATATACCCAGACCTATCAACCTATTCTATCTGGTAATTACCAATCAGCAGAGCCGTTCATCATCCGTTGAAGTCATATGTTATCACATTGCTTCTCACCGCTTTCATCGGCAAAGGAAGGCCCAGAGAAGTGGACAAACAAGCGGAGAAGTCCAAACTTGTCTGTGAGTTTGAGCGAAGGTGTCAGCCCCCTGGTGACAAGGTAGCTTGATACGAGACGAAACCTAGCCGACACCTCCGTGGCCTATTGAACCCACTACGGACTAGGCTGAACCATTCTGTCGGATCCCTTTACGTAGGTACCTTATGCCTACCTACTAACGCATTACAGTAGAGTACTTGTCTAACGACCTATCGCTAAGAGCTCGCCAACACGACGCACCAGTAGTTATGTAAGTGTTGGCTGTCGTCGAACGAAGAGCACGGACCACTTGCTGAGCAGTTCATGTTTCTCCATGGTACCGCTAAACGCCCAATATTGGTAGCCCACGTTGGTAATCCTCGTCTTTGGCTACATACACCACATGGCTTTGACGGAAAGCCGTACTCATCAATACTTGCTCTCGCAAGGAGGGATCCAGAGAGTGCGGCAGCGCTAGGTACAGAACACACGGAGCAACTGGCCATTTTCCCTCTCAAAACAGGGATTGGGACCAACGCCTGCTTACCTTGCATAGGTAGGCACCTCGCAAGTCGGCGAAACGACTTGAAGACGTTCTAAAAGCTGTTGGCTGACAGCTAGAGCAAGCAGGCATCTTATCGGCAGCCTAATGGTTCCGAAATTCGATCACCATACTTATTCATGCGATACAAGCGTGGTGCAACAGGCGAGTCCAACTCCGCTATGACGGGCTGGACGGTACAGTACTGTACATGCTACCCCCCGGTAATTGAGGCCAGCCACAATCCCTGCCAGCTGTGCCGTTTTGGTGTAAAGACCGGCCCCGTCCCAGACTGTCGGGTCCGGGCTGTGGGGTCTGTGAAATTGAGCTCGTGAGTCTACTAGCGGCAGTTAGAGCCCATGAGCGCACGAAAAGCTGACGTCTCCAGGGTGCAGCGTCAGGGAGAGACATTGCCGATTACTGGCCCCGAAGTTATCGAGTATGCAGCATCATTATTACATGACAACACAATGGCTCTCAGCACGGCTCTCAGCACGGCTCTCAGCATGAATGGGTGCACTCAACGACTCAGGACACTGTGAAAAATGCCCGCAGCCCACTCTTGAATCGAAAAATCCCTGTCCGCAAACCTATAATACCGGTAAGCTAAGGCTCACCTCCTGCACAGACAAGGCAAGGCGATCCTTCGTTTACCACTTCGTCAACCACCGACTCAATAAGACGCCAACAAGAAGAGCTGTCCCACTGATCTCGCAAGGTCCCAAGGTCTCATTGGATCAGCCGAGCCAAACAGCGCCCCCCACGGGCCCAACGCAAGCCAACGCGACAATTGGTGGGCTGCATACGGAGTACATAAGTAGGTATTACATACGGCACCAGCCCCCGGGGGGCCGACCCTAGAGTGAGTCCGCGCGCTGGGTCACCACCTCCACTCGTCTATTCCCACCGCTACGGACCAACAGCACAGCCCTAGTTCTACATAGGTTAGGCGTGGCCCACTTGACAAGGTGGTGCTGAGTTCTGTGCTCGCTCCATGTCAAAGCAAAACATGAGTTGTTTTGAAAGTGGTAAAATGCACAACCAACACACATACACGAATCCTGCCACCTGTTGACCGCCTACGCTACGTCGTCCGAGTTGAAACACTCATTGTCTTGCACAAATGGCGGCGGAGGCTATGATTGTCTCTATTGCTGAGCTTGTCTTGGCACCATGCACATCATCTTGTGATGCATGTTGGTTGGCCTTGGCCACTGCTTCCTACAACGCGATGAGGAAGGCTCTACGATATCAAGACAAGCCAAAAACTATTGGGTTTAGCGCGGCAACCCCATTTTCCTTAAAACTATCCATGTTGTTCTTGAAATACCACCTAACCTACTAACACAGGGGGAAGGCAGACGCCTCCAGTCGTAATGTAAGCTCCCGTAACATAACCTGATGGGGTCTCAATCTGTTGGCCGCAAACTGCGACATCTGCGACCCCGAGTTGTGACTTGATGTATGCACATATGTCTCGTGGCCCATCTCCATAACCTCTAGCTATCTTAAATCGCTCAATAGTCTCCTCTCCAATTGCCTTTGTTTTGACGTTGCTTTGGTGTTTCAGCGTCACTTTGCGGACCTAGTCTCGAGGTCCAAAACCATCACTTTCCAAGCATGCCGGATCGGCATTACCATTCGTATTCACCAGTAGCCTTGTGGAAGACATACTCCTTGCCGTTGACCGTCAAGACGCCATCCTTGAGTGTGCACTTCCTGTAGCCGCTGTCAGTAAATACACATAGTTTCTCAACCTCATCGCAGGGTTGGAGTTGTTGGTACGCACCACTTGTTCTTGACCCGCTGGACCTTGTCGTACATGCAGAGCATGATGTTACCCAGTCCCTCATCGTCAACATCATCATCGTCTCGGTCCTCTTCGGGATCATCAAGGTCTGAGTTAATGGCGTCCTCATCCTCCTCTTCGTCATCGTCGCCTCCATCATATGCAGCTGGTTGCTTGCCCTTGGCTGCGCGTGATGTTGAAGTTGACGAGTGTCGAGTCGCCTCCTTCAAAGGCAGCATCAGGCCGCCGCCCTCCATGCTCTTGGCCTTGGCAAGGATCTGCTCATGCAGCATGCGGTCGATCTCAACTCGTCCAAGTTCGTGCAAATCACCGGAAGCAGCCCGCTCCATGAGCACACCCTCAAACTCATCCATGTCGCCAGCACCGTCCGTCTGGCCATTTTGGATGTGGGGTTGGCCGTTGGCCGGATGCTGTTGTTGCTGCTGGGCAGTTGCTGCAGCCATCTGCTGACGATACATCTGCTGCTGGTGTTGCAGTTGCAGTTGTTGTTGTTGTTGGGTCAAGTTTGGCTGCTGAGAAGGTTGTTGCTGTTGCTGCTGGGGTAGAGCTGGTTGTTGTTGATGTTGTTGACCTTGTTGACCTTGTTGAGGGTGTGCCTGTTGCTGCTGGTGGAGGGCGTTGATGGAGCTGGCCGCGCGCTGGCCGTACTGAGCCTGTAGTTGCTGGGCAGCGCGGTTGGCAGCCACGTTGTTCTTGTCATTAATGTTGATGTTATTGCTGTTGTTGTACTGTTGATAAGCCATGGGGTTAGCCTGCAAGCCGGGCTCTTGCTTGATGGGTGCAGAATTCTCGTTCTTGACATAGCTGCCTTCAGGTTTGATGCCATTCTGAGCCTGATTCTGGGGTTGGGCCTGGGGCTGAGGCTGGATCATTCCTGGCAACGAGAGGCCTGCCGGGTTGCTAAGCTGAGGTGAAAACTGAGCCTGGGCATGAGTCTGAGCTGCTGGTGCAGCAGGTGGTGGTGCTTGTGCAGGAGGGGGGTCAGGCTTGGGATCCCAAGGGAACCGGGCGACATCAAGTTGAGTGAGCTTTCGCTGCCATCCCTGAGTTGGAAGCCATGTTAGTCATTTGTTATCGTGTGGGTGTAGAATACAGGCTCATGGGGGTAGTAAAGAGTGGTCAACCGTGTTGGTGCTGGGCCGCTTATCTTTATTTGCATTACAGGCAGGACTATACAAAAAAGACAATGCAGAAAGGTTAGGCAAAAGATAGCATGTGTAAATTACGATATGATAGGACAGGAAGTGCAAGGGAAAATAAGCATCAATATGGAATGAGTGAAATATGTGAGGCAGTGCAAGTGCAATACGGGCGGCATGTGTTGGTGATAGGATGATTAGACAGATTCAAGTGGAGATGAGGAGGTGAGATGGTAGGGGGGAGCCAATCAGAAAGCAGCGGGTGTCGGCGGAGGGAGTCACAGGGCGCGTGGCCGTCGCAGCAGGGGCCTTGGGCTTAAAAGGCCCAAATAGTTCTGTGTCGCCCCCTCCCCCTCCCCATAACCCGCCAACTCCCTCTGATCATTGCCAATACCCCCCTTCGCTGCGCTCCGCTTCGATCATGGATCTTTCTTCAGATTTTGAGGCCTTTTTTTCTTTTTCTTAACAAGTGCTGCAACTGGGCGGCATTTGTTCTTTCAGACTTGTCGATAGTTGCGGGTTTCCCCTTGGAAAAGGTGATTTGGGTATGGAGCTGAAACACATCGACACTCGTCTTGGATGCTGATGATGGCTCCATCGCCCATCACAGGGAACCAAGAGAGACGAGGAAAGCAAAACGACAAACACGACAAAAAGCAATCATCTTACCTGTCGGAGCTCCTCCAACACAGACTCCTCGACACCGCTCTCCTCAAAGTCAACTCGCGAGCTATTGACAACCTCGTCGATAATGGCCTGATAGACGTTTCCGACGGCTTGGTTCGACATGATTTCGGTTACTTGCGCGAGACGATCGGGCGATGCGGTTAAAGAATGCGAATAGTAGGCTCTTGGGTTCAGTGCCTCGTCGATGTTGCGCCCGCAAATCAGCAGATGTGCTCCAGTTGCGGTTCTAGGCAACGGATGGCCTCGATGTCGGTGAATGCGAGGATGAGCAGCGCAAACGGGGCACTCTATTCTGAGAGGAAGCAGCAGAAGAAAGCGCTTCTTGTACGAGCCTCGTAGTATGCGAAGTGCGAGTTGAGTGATGTGAGTTTTGGTGTTTGATAATCACACTTGACGTAAACTTGGCGACGACGGCAATGCGCTGCGCCCGTAATGTTATGGCAGCAAAAAGCAATCAAGCGATTGTATCAACCCAAAACAACTCTTCGTTGCTATAGAAAAAGCACGGAAAGGAAATAAGATCGGAAGCAATTGTTTACCGCGTCGCACGGGTTCAGAATGCCGAAGAGGGTCTTGTGCCAGGTCGGGGTGCGGTGCGGCTTTGTGATGAGATGTGCAGTGGGGAGAGTTGGTAGCCTCCGATAGATTTCCGTTTCATCAACTGCTGGGCGCGCTGACTCAGCACCCCAGCACTCCAAAGCGGGCAGCTTCCACTGGCGATTGAGCCCCGCCTTCACTGAGGGGCTCCGCTCACAGGGCTGACTGAAGGTGAATGAATGTCCTGTAACTCTTCAGGCACTCGGTATGTCTCGCATAAATTGTCTGAATATTAGATGTCATTGATGCTTAAAAACTCATCTTTCTTCTCACGTATTGCCATCTGAATCTTGAGCCCATGCTTTCCATCAAGATATGAAACCTGAATAAGTATTCAAGCTTCACTCGCCCACTCCACTCATCCCATACCCAGCTTCAGTCCTCATATATTTCAGTCTCATACTACCACGATCGATCGATCCTCATCAAAACACCTCCTAAGCTACCAGCCGTCTCAACGGATGCGCCTCGGTGTTAAACACATATTCATCCAGACTGATCAACTCCGGGTCGCTGAAAATGAGGTAGAAATACTTGAGCGTCTCACCCATCCAAAACGACTCCATTGAATCTACTGCGCGGGGCTTCTCTTCTGCAACGGTCACATCCCATACAGCCGTGTTGGCTAGCTCGGTCTTGGTCGCTTCTTCAATCGCCTTGAACATGGTCCACGCGTGCTCGGTATATTCGTGCTCCCCCGTGACGCGGTACATCATAAAGACGCTCTCGATAGCCTCAGGGCGTAGGATGTATCGACGGTCAGGGATGCGTGTGAAGCCCTTGGGAAGATACTCGTCCTTGATGATAGTGTCCACCTGCGCGGTCTCGGCCTCTTTGATATTGGCTTCCTTAAGAATTCCTTCCTTCCACCGCTTCTCGTCCCACTGGCATTGCTCCTTGGAGTCGCAGGGAACCATGTAGAAGGTCTCGGGCATGATGCCATGAGGAAAGGCTTCATACGTATAGATGCAACCGTTGGTAAGCTTGGCTGCAGCGTCCACGTCTTGCTGACGGTTGAAGAGCCGTCCTCCTAGTGCCAGCATGCCTCCGAGGAAACAAACCAGATGTTGTCCCTGGCTCTCGAGCTCCAACTGAATTTTTCCATCCTTGTCCTTGGCATGAACCTGCCCAGAAACGAGGATGTCTTTGTTTTCGGGTGTCATTGGCCGAAACAGGTTGTGTTCTAGTGCTGCGTCCACTGCCCTTTCGTACATGGTTTGATACACAGGTAGCTGTCCACCCATCATAGCCGCCATCTTGGGTAGATATTCATAGACAGAATCAGCCATGGCGCCCAGAGTGAAGATCGATCCTTGGTTGAAGATCTCGCTCTTTGCATCTACAACAAGAGGCCACTGGCCCGGAAGCATGGTTGAGCCTTGCTGTGCTGCCAACAGATCCATGATCGTCTGTGAAGCGTCGAACCACTTGGGGTCTCCTGTGAGTTGTGAGAGACGGGTGAGTTCCATACACAAGCTGCCAATCTCAGCAACAAGGACTCCAGCACCTGCGATCTGATTTTTGCCCTCCCCCGCGGCGTGGAAATTCCACCGTGTGATGGGCATGTGGTTGGGCGTGTCGAAAGCTTTGTATATCATGTCACCAACCTGAACTGCCTTGCGGAGCAGACGCATGTCCTCGCTGAGCTCAAAGGCTGCAAGGAAACCACCGAGATAGCGGATGATGGTCTCGAAGATATTGACTTCTTTGAGGTCTGTGCTTGTGAAGTCGATCTTGTCTACAGCAGCAACAGCATCGTTGAACTCATCGTGCATGTCCATAATCCAAAGGGTGTCAAGGGAGTCAACAAGAGTAGCAGCCCAGCCGCCGAACGGATTAGCCCGGCCAGCCGAGACAGGACTGAGCTCATCAGCCATCCAGGCGTGTTTCTTGTAGGAGTTCCAGCATTTCGTAAACGTCTGCTTGATTGCCTGTTGACGCTCACGTCGCAGTTCAGCAGCACTTATGGAGAAGTCAGGGAACGTGGCCTGAACCTTGGGATAGCTGACAGGAGGAGATGTGGGCAGTGGCTGGAAGGCTGAGTGAGGATAGTTGATCTTTACGGTCTTCCAGTAGTAGTTGTCATCCTGGTCCTGCCTCCACAACGACGTCTTTACGGGCCAGCCGTGTTTCTGGTTGTGGTTGTAGGGGCCGTGTCCATATCGGGGGCCGACGTATTCAGGGGTCCTAGCAGCCCAATAGCAGAAGAGGATCAAAGTCAAAAGACTGCCGACTAAGACGATTCCTCTGCTGCGGAGGAGCATGATAAATGGGCCCGTGTCGACGGGGGGGGAAAAGAAGTAAAGTGCTGTGAGGTTTGGAAAAGAGAATTGTCTCTTCTCTCCTCTTTTTTTTTTTTTTCCGTTGGTTTTCGATGAGCCAAGCTCCTAATCTTACTCAGGATCTGCTGTCTTATCTCAGCTATTGACGCGTTGAGTTGGTAACGTACTTACCTACTAGGTACCTGCCTGTAATGAAACAGCTTGGCATCTGTTGCATGCAATTTGCCCCACCAAGTAGTGAGATGTACCTTGTACCTTGTTCAAGGTAGAGGGTACTTGCAGTACTTCGCTCTAGCTTGGCCACCATCAACAACGCGACACAACCAACACACAGTTAATCTTCCTATTTTGCACTGTATCTTGTGGGCAAATTGAGGCAGTGGGTACAGTGTCAATTGTACATCGCCCATCAACACCGGTCTGCAAAACCAACTAAGAAATGAATAGATTTAACAATCTATCTAAAACTCGTATTGAAATTCCCTCACCCGCAAAGCAGTAGAACCATCATCTGTCGGATGGGTTCTGTTGCTCCGTGTCTGCCGTGGTTGAAAGGTGAGTTTATTGGCCCTTGTCGTAACTCTTTCTGTCTTTTCTTCACAATTTTTTTATGCTGAGCCATGATGGATACGTCTATTATCTAATGCCAGTTCCTTTCACTTACGGATATCCTCTCAGTCATCATGAGCCTAATGGGTAGCAGATCTCCCTTGATAGCGGACTGTAGAGCGCAACATCCCCTATTTGGGTAGTAAAAACCCTCCGAGGTGTATCACGTCTATTAAGACGAACATAGGGAGAGTTAAAAGGGATGAATTTGTGTCTTCTACATTTTCAGCCCGACTTGGGCCAAGAAGCGTCAGTAGATTATATGTTCCTTGTTCCACAGGACCTTGGATTACCTGACGATTGGAGAGTTAGAGCACCAGGCACGGCCTCAAGAGACATTTGGGACTACACCAATATCACAAGAAGAAAATCTAGAAGTCATGAGGGAACTGCGTTTATCTTTACTTGATGTTACGAACATTTTGGCTGCCCTGTCGTAAGCATACCTACTTAGGCACATATCCAGTAAAGATACATCCTTTTGAATACAGACAACAAGTGCATTAGTACTGTATTCGTGGCATATCAACTTCTTCATCTACATACTACAATTGTTAACACCACGTGATGGCAATATGTTAGTCTTAGGAGTCTGCTGATGGCCACTGCCCTTCGAGACGTTTCCATAAAATAATTCTTCTTACACTGTAACTAGTCAACCTGTTAGCTAATACCTATCCGTGAACAAACACATGTTTGCCCTCTGCTTCCTCCTGTGAGAATAATGCCGCTGCTCAATAACGAGCAAGAACCATGACACAATGCTTAACTGAAGAAAGAAAGACCATGTTGGTATCGTCGAAGCTGAACTCTTGGAGCTTGGTACAGCCAAAAGGGGAAATAGGTTTCCACACAATCGGCTGAGAATATCGGATATTCTCTCAATGCCAAAGGAATCCCCTTAAGCTCATCAGGATGCCAGATTCATACCACGAAGCTATCTTTGGTCGTGTTTCTTGCTCTCCCTAAGGCAACTTGATATATCAAACAGTCGGTTTATCATGAAGCGGCGTCATCATGGCACTACGGAACACTTTACTTGGGATTATAGTATGTCTCATGACTCACGAGAATACATCCTGAGCCTCTGTAAGTACTTGCATGTTTCACTTATTACCTACACTACCACGTCGGCATCTACAGAGGTACCGATTAGCCGCATGCTCTTGTTTAAATTCTACTTGGCGCAGGTAGTTGACAAGTACATATATGTACATATATAGACTGAAAGTCTTGGCATCAATGTTAAAGACAGTCCAGGTCTTGTGTGGATTTGTATAATAACAAAGTCAAAGTGCATGTTCTTTCCATGAAACGGCACAATGCAAGGGAACATTTCGGCCCCGGTGGTTATTTATTTAATTTCGCCGCGACACGACTCCTTCTGCTTGGCAGTATAGTATCAAGATGAACACGGAGTTCGAGGTACATAGATGGACAAGAGCACATTGTGATGAGTCACTGAGTATTCACTTCACGTATATGGTCGAGATAGAGATGGTACGTCTCGAATGACAAGACAATGCTTTTGGCATTTTAATTTCATTTGCAATTCCAAGTCCTACTCCATTTCCCATGTCAAACAAGTTCCAAACGCCCAAAATTACTCTAGGTAGCCCACCGTTAAGGCAGCTCCATGCTCAGAAATTCCAAATTGTTGCGATGCGATGCGATGCGATGCGATGCGTCCGTCCATCATCATAAGTTCATGACCAGTCCGTTTCGTTCGTCTCTGCGTGGAGAAGCACTTTCATACCACGAGCAGAAGGGCAGACAGACTCCCCAACTCCGTGCTTCAAATACACTGTCCCGAGAGACCCAGATACCAGTGAAAGGTCATACCTACCGTGATCCAGTGGGTACTGGTATTTATCGGATGGTCATCTGCTTGGCCATAGAGGCCTTGCTAGACGCGCCAGAAGCACCAATGCCGGCAGCGGCACCGGCCTTCTTCTCAAAGATCTTCCAGAACTTGAGACTCTCATCAGCAGCTAGTGGGTCATTAGCAAAGTTGTCTGTGAGCTACAAGCATGAGTAAACTTACCAGCAGTAGCAAGCATCTGGCCGTCAGGGCTCAGGCAGCTGTGGAGGACTCGGCTCTCGTGGGCCGGGATCTCCACAGTTCGGACAAGGGTAGGGTAGCTCCAGATGCTGAGAGAGTTGTCGGGGAAGCCGCTTGAGCTAACGATCTCGCGGTGATGGGGGCTCCAGCGGAGAGAAGTGACCTGAGAGCCAGTGTCGATGCTGTTGACGCGAGCGCCTGAGGTGGAGTTCCAAAAGTGGATGTGACGGTCGTATGAGCCACCACCAGTAGCGAGCAGGTTCATGTTCCAGGGGCACCAAGCAAGAGCCTTGACGGCAGCCTTGTGGTTGGTCTTGGTGAACTTGGGGACGGACAGAGATCGAGCATCCCAGATGGAAACGAGGTTGTCGTTGCCGCCAGTAGCGAGCTGAGCACCATCGGAGCGCCACTCAAGGCCGCAAACCTCGGAAGTGTGGGAGACGAGCTCAGCAACCTTGTGCTCGGCAATTCGAACATCGTGGTTGTAAACGAGGCCGCTGCGGGCACCAGTAGAGAGAAGGTGCTTGTTCCATCCCATGACGCCAACGCGAGTGTCATGGCCGAACATGCTTCGAATCTTCTGGCCCTCAGCAACATCCCAGATTTGGACCTCACCGGTTCCAAGTCCAACGCTGACGTAGGCACCATCGCCGGACCACTTGACACTGCTGACATAGGTGTCGGGAGTGGTCTCGAGAAGGCAGCTGACACTGCCCTCATCGGCGGACCAAACGTAGACGTTACGCTCAAGACCGATAGCAACCTGGTTGCCAGAGCTCCAGTCAAGAAGGTTGAGGTAATAATCATCGACGAGACCAGGTGCATCAAGAACACGTTCAGGGGCAGTAGCAATGCGGCGACGGAGCTGGGCAGAGCTAGAGCTGGCAGACTTGAGAGGTCGGTTGTACTGCTGACGCAGGTCGATGGGCTTAGAAGACTCAGGAGCGGCAGGCTTGAACTCAAGGATGCGAGTATTGAGGCTTACGCCGCAAGCGTTGGCAAGGGAATCTTGGTAAGCGACAGTGTTGGGAGAAGGTCGAGAGTAGTTGTCGGGCTCATCGTCGTTGATGTTGAGGTTCTCGAGAGCAGCCATTGCCTCGTCAGCGGCAGCAGACAGAACAGTGGAGCTCTCAGAGCTGCTGCTCTTAGGTCGCTGTCTGTCAGAAAGATCCAGCTTGCCAGAACCAGCGTTGGCAATGGCAGAGCTAGCGCCACGGTTGGGGATGAATCGGTCACCACCATAGTTGAGGGTAGTCTTGACAGTCTTGGAACGGATGCTCTTCTTGGACTTTGTGCTAGAAGGTGTCTTGGTGGTGTTTCCAGTACCGGTGAGGGTGAAGTCAGAGACGCCAAGCTCAAGGGCCTTGCGGGGGGTCTGAACACCACGGGCAATGTTAGACTTGGGGGAGTCTCGGTGGGAGGGCTTGGTGGTAGATCGTGCGAGGTGTGACATGAGGTTACCACCATAGGTGGAGCGACCGGATGGTCTGTAGTCATTGCTGGACTGTCTCTCGGGGGTGAAGGGAGAAGAGTTCAGGTTGACAGGGACGTTTGTGGTTGACGACTGCTGACGGGGAGAAGGAGTCAGAGGCATCCGTCCGCCAGCAGTACGGGCTGAGAAGAGTCCCTTGTGGGACTTGACGGGAGTCGACAATGCTACGGAGGCCATTGTGAGGACTTTAATATGTGTGATTTGACCTGTGTGAACAAGTGAGGTACTTCAAGAGCGTGTAAGTGGGACTCGAGACGAGTGACCGAATGCTTCGACAGGTTACCGAGCCTCGATGTTATCGAACGAGCTCCAAGAGACTCTAGCCAAAGGTTCCTGATGATTAGTATTCCTGTAATGTGATCAATGTTCGATAAAAATCGTGAACGTTTTCACCAAGATATGACTAAGTTGGGGGTCGATCAAATGGCCGTAGCGATAGGATCTAGCGAACTTTGAAATTTCTTGTAAGAAGCGTTGCAAGAGGGGTTTGCGACAAAGCGCGAGGCTAATGCAAGAGTGAGAGAGATGGTTGTGGAGGAGAGCGGATTGTAGATGGTGATAGTGAATAGAGAAACATTCGCGAGTTGAAGCTCATGACGGGGAGCTTTTATTTACATTGACGTCTCCGTGCATCTGACCGGGCAACCGTCGGGGAAGTTGTCGGACCTGAGTTACTCCCGTTCCGCGCCCGTGCCAACGCACGCGAACCAATTAAAACGAGGCTGTGCCAAGCCTTGACAGCCTTGTCCTTGTCTGGCGCTGCAGTTCAAATTTCTCCTACCTTAAACGCGGCTCTACATGAGCAGGGGGTCTCTTTCTCTTCGTCAGTTGCATCGCTGACAGCGTCTAACATCATCCACTTTCACATCCACTTCCCTTCACCGACGGCTCACCATCTCCGACTTCGCTGATATCTCCTTTGTTCGACTCGTGCCTAACTCAACCTTTGACCTCACCTGGACTTTCTCTAACGGCAACACAACGCTGGGACATGCGCAGGTAGCGCCACCGATCGCTCCACGAATTTACAATTCAAGCCATGGCTCAACCTTCAACCCCCGGCCAGTCCATCTTCGGCGGGCCTACCCCTGTCGCCGGATCAACCCAGGCCTTTGGCGTTGCTAACCAGACTTCGTCGGCCTCGACTTCGCTGCAGCCGACCCCGACGCCGCCTTCGGCTGCTTCTGCTGCCTCGTCGTCCAACAATACATATATCATGCCAAATTCCCCTGCAAAGGGTCGCAGCGTTGCCGATGGATACCGACCCAAAGTCACCCGCACGCTAGGCCAGAGACCCGCTTGTCTAGTGAACGCCTCGGTGACGTATTGTGGGAACAATCAGATATACGCCTTTGGAGGTTTCGATCAGTATACCGATGAGGTTTACAATCATGTGCTGAGGCTGGACCTTGTTAGCCATCAATGGAGTCTCGTCGACAATTACGGTGATATCCCTGGGGTGCGAATGGGTAAGTCGCATATAAAGCATCAACAAGCTTCAGTTACTAACACTAGGTACCTAGGGCACACTGCAACCCTGTATCAAGGAAACAAACTCCTGGTCTTTGGAGGCGAGAACGAACATCGAACCTATCTATCCGATCTCATCGTCTTCGACCTCAAAACTGCCCACTGGACTCAACCACAAGTATCGGGTCCCATCCCTAAAGGCAGAGCGAGGCATGCTGCTGTCTTGCACGAAGACAAGCTTTTCATCATTGGTGGCATAACTGGCCAGAACAACTATGTGTTGGACGACATTTGCTACCTTGACTTGAAGACATTCACTTGGTCCAAGTCATGGCGTTTCGTTGGACGGTTCGACCACTCAGCATACATCTGGGGCGACCGAGTCTGGGTGTTTGGAGGTCTAAGTGAGGACATGGACAAGATCAGTGATCTGTGGTGGTTGGATCTGAAAGGAACTCCGCAGTTTGACTCTCGGCCTCAGACAGGCATCTTCGACCGAAGTTCCCTGTCAGCTCGAGCTAGCAGCTCTCCTCGACCTCCCTACACAATGCCACAGACGCCTGTCGTCGGTGCGTCTGGATATGCCGCCAACTCTCGGACAGCTCAGGTCAACCCCCCTTCAGTCCAGCTCAAGTCGTATGCTCCTCTAGCTCCAGGGTCCATATCCGCGCTCAAGTTCATGTCTGGTCCATCAATTCCATCCCAGGGCTCGGGTCTTCACTTTCACGCCTATTCTTCTGGCACCCTCCTCGATTTCGTCACGCCTGCGGCTACCATAACATCGAGAGAATGTTCCTTATCTGCACTAGATCTAGGTACTCTTCGCTGGACGAAACTTGCTGGGGGACGCGAGATCTTTAAGGTGGGCTATAGGTGGCATTACTGCTGTATGAACGAAGATGGCACCAAATCTTGGTTATTGGGATGCCCGACAGACCCTGCTGCAACTGATATAGGACCCAACGGCTACGAGGAGTATCTCAGGTAAGCTTCTCTTGCACTTGGGACCTGCTGGTAGAGTACTAATTTGATTGAAAAGTGATATCATGGAAATTGATCTTCGGCGATACGGCTTCCTTGGCGACAATTTGACGCCAGAGCCGAGGGCGGAGTCAAGACCATCTGCAACGGCGAGAGCGGTAGATCAACCTTCTAAGGGATTGGGTTCCGATCTCGCAAAACTCTTCAACCAGCCACCCGAGACAGGTAGCGGCACCGACTTTGTCATCACTGCACTGGCTGGTGATTATGACGACGACGAATCTCTTAGCTCTGGACCTATTCGTAATGACGAGACATCGCAGAACCAAAGCTGGCTTTCAGCAGACGCACCAACATCACAACCTATTCATGTCCATAAGCTCATCCTGCAGGCTCGTTGGCCACACTTTGCGCGTCTTTACAACGCTCAGATGGCTGAGTTTCACACCAAAAAGATGCACATCCCTGAACCCTACAGTGTGGTCAAGGCTTTCCTCTACTATCTGTATACAGATAGTATCCGCGGCACATCGGACAGTGATAGTGACGCAACAACAGCCCTTTCTGACGTGGCTGGCCTCCTGGTCATGTCCAACATCTACAACATCCCTCACCTTCGTCTCCTTTGCGTGAACCGTCTCGCCAAAGAACTCGACGTCGACCACGCTTGCATTATTTGGTACTGCGCAGGACTCGCTAATGAAGAATGGTTGCGCAAGCGTGCCGCAGGATTCTGCATGACGCATTGGGGTCGTATCGTTCGCACGCAGGGCTTTCTTCGTCTACCGCGCACGGCACTCGTCGAGCTCTCGCAAGAGATTGACATGGAGGGGCGTGTCATTGGCGGAGAAGAGCTCGAATGGGGTGGTATGAATAGCGACATGGGACATGATGCTCGTAAGGAGAGTATTAGCAGTAACCACACACAGATGATCGAGTCCGAAGCCGATGACGATGATGGCATGGAAATGACCTGAAGTCACTCACATGTACCTCCTGGATTTGGCAGCCTCGGCGTGTCATCCGAAGGAATCAAATCTCGCCAACCTTATCACCAACCTCCCCAGTGTCTCACACAAAGTCTCTCGATTTGCACGATGTTACGAACGCACCTGTAGGAACAGTCAGTTCCTCTCTTCCTAGCCTTATTCTCTCATTGCCTCAATTCCTTCTATCTTATCGCTCTTCCCCACAAGCAGACAAAGGGGTTGCGGTAAGAACGAGAGTGGAACTTTTGTAAGACTCCAGAGCAGGCTGGCCATGCAACACTCTCGCGCGACGCCACGATTTGCTTGGCGTTACTGTGTCTGTGATAGTATCTGTTTATTGGCGCCTAAACGGCTCTTGCTCTCTCTAGCTCGTTGCCTAGGTGGCTTTCTCATATAAGCATCGCGAGGCGTTTTGGTATTTGCACACGTGGTTGTGGGCTGTTGCTTGATAAAAATAGATAGATATGTCAAATATACGATACCCTTTACTCATGTTTACCATCCTTTCCGTAACCTTCTTGATCTCATATTTCACACATGGGTTTGGAAGCTCTTCGGCGATGTCAGTAAGATGCGGTAGTGCCGATGTCTCCAGCAACAAAGATACTGTTATGAACAGGTCAACGTCAACCTCAACTCACAATTTACTACCGACTCATCAGCATAATGTTTATTGCATTATCACCAGACATGCGTTGATGCTGGTCAGGGAAGCGTTCTCTCCAACAATAAAATTAATTAGAATAACAGATAAATAGATAAATAAAAAAGTCATTCACATTCGCGGAACTAAGCAATACGAGAATTCAGTAATATCAAATCAAAAACATTTACTGCAACTACGTAGTCCTCAGTAGGGTAACATCATCTAATCCGAAACAAAATGCCCAGGATGAACCCATCCGCTGGAGGACAGACCACGCTGTCCGGTCTATGACTTCGCTTTTCATCGTTCGACCAACTCCATACCATCGTCACTTTTAGTGTATACCTGTCAGCAGGCATCGATGACAGTTTGTTTGCTACCAAGCAATACAAAACACCAGTCAACAGCAGTAATCAAGAACGCAAACAATCATACAGCGTCCAGCCAATCGTATAATAAAAAGAAATAAAAACAGTAGACCACCCCATTTCCCGGGGCTCCGTGTAAATGCCAGTTTTCCCAACCCTAATATCTAATGATCATTCAACAGCTTTTAGAAACAAAGAAACAAATAATGTAAAAAAGAAACGCAACGACTCGGTTCCATGTCCAAGCCCAGCTAACAAACTTGCTTGGGTGTTTGACTCAACCAGGATTCCGAAACATTAGCAGAACCCGGTATCGACAAGAGTATAGGCACCCAGCTGTCTTCAGCAAGTGGCAGTTTTTTGTTTCAAAGGAAATAGCAAGGGGGGAAAGTGAAGTAAACGTCGAGCTTATAGGCCGAGTTGAACAGCCATTGGATAGACAGCCCGATGTGTCGCTTTCCAATGACTAGAGCCACCTGGTTGCATATAAGCAACGCCGTCATGAGATGATATGAATCCCGGGCACAAGACTGAATGCGAATGCCCAGAGGGGGTATTGGCAAGAAAAAGACGCAAATAACGCAGATGGAATCGATATCGCGGTCCGGCACGAGTCGAGAATTGGTACCAGCACCATAGTGAAACAGGTTGCTGGAACTCAGGGCGTCGCTCAGAGGTGTAGGCTTGTTCACCTCCCTGGACGCCGTATAAAGGATCTCGCAGCAAGCTATGAGAGGGCTACCTGCGCCTATTGCATCATCTGATCTTCGCCTATCCCTGGCAGATTCATGCCAGCTGCAAGAGCTTGAAGCTTGAAGTCAGGGTTGCACGGCAGAGAATGTGCCTTGTGCTGTTTGCAAATGTTAGCATCTAGTCGGTATCATCCATTAATCCACCTGAAACTTACGTATTTCAGACCGTTCAAGTTCTTGTACCGCTTGCCACATGTCTCGCAGCTGAAAGGCTTCTCCTTCTCCATGCCCAGCGTCCCAGGGTAAGGCGCACTAGTTTCGGGGTTGACAATAGAAAAGGTACCATCCCCATTCTCATGGAGCTGCTGGGTTTGATGCCCATGTGTCTTGTGATACCTGTAACTACGTTAGCAAAAGTGTCTACCATCAGGTGCCGGCTAAAACCATAAAATCAAAACATACTTCAGGCCGTTCTGATTTTTGTATGCCTTTTCGCAACCAATAACGGGGCACTTGAATGGTTTGTGCTCTTCGGGCATCATCATACTTTGCAGACGCTGCATAAGAATCTTGTTGGCTTGGGGGTCGTTGAGCTGAGTCTGATTGATTCCTAGTTGTGCCAATTGTTGCTGAATGGAGCGGTTGGCAGCGGGGAAAGCACCATTGGAGCTGAAAAGGTGCTTGCCAGGGTCGTTTATGCAGAAATTGGCATCATTACTGTTTTGGTTGCCGCCAAAGCTCATATCGCCAATATCGTTCGTGTTACCGCCCATTGGCATGCCAGGAAGATCTTCGTCCATATCAACCTGCTGGTCATGCGGTACTTGTCCTTGTGTGGTAAGCGTGGGCGTGTTAACGGACGAGACGGTAGGGTTGTTCTGCAGGCCGAAGCTTGCGGCAGCGGGAGTTGGTGGCTGAGAGGTTCGCAGACCCTGAGTAAGCCCAGAAGTATTCATGTTCAGCTCAGGTCTATGCTGCTGGCCGAAGAGCTGTCTTGTCTGGGACATTCGCTGGCTATCATCTATCTCCATGGTGCCCACAGCGTCATCCATTTCCATATCTGCAACAGCGTCCATCTCGTCGTTCAAGTTCGAAGCCATGGCTGAACCTCCATGCAAATCGTGAGAGGACTGTTGACCTCTGCTATGTTGCCCCAGCTGGTTTGTCGACTGAAGGTTGCTGCCTGGCGCTGCTGAGCCAGCTCGAGACATAGACATCCGGGGAGCGCTAGGCAGGCCCAACTGCGAGAATTGAGAGAAGGCATTATTCCGGGCTGTATTTGGGCTGGGTTGGGTGTGTGCTTCCTCGTAGTGCTGAAGTAGATCGTGGAGGTTCGGAAGAATCTTGCCGCAGCAGGTGAAATCTCGCATGAAGTTCGCCTCCAGCTTGGGAAGATACGAAGAAGAGTGAAAAGAAGGTGACTGATGAGTTCCAAACGGCGAGGTGCTTGCCATCATAATGCTATAGGCCAGGATGTCAGTATGTGTCTGCTTGAACGTACGATTAGACATTAGGCGGGAGTGCGCATCGTTTTCTGCCGCCTTGCATGTGTGTGGGCTGTCGCAGGTATGGGATGGAGCCCAAAACTCAAAAGGCGAACCACAGACAATATCAGTCAGTCGCATAGACGGTGGTTATAGTAGCAAACAAGCTGAGCTTGTGTGCCACGCAATACCAGATCATCGTGCAGAAGCGAGTGGATAACGTGAAGTATGGCTATGCCAGAAGAGAGCTTGCCTGTAGTAAGGCAATAGGTCCTTCGACAGCGGGGAGGCAACGCAATGATCGTAGGAGCAGGATGAGGATTAACATGTAGACTGAGAACTTACTCGTCTCTAACAAAACTACCAAAGGACATGCCTCCCCAACTCATTCCGCCGCCCATTAGGCTACCAGCAAGAGATTCTCTTCTGTTGCGGTTCGCATTGTCCCCACGGTTGGGGTTATTCATCGATATGGGCTTGGGGCCCGCGCTGACAAACGAGTCCCGGCGGCCCATGGAAGGGTCGAGGGAAGGTCCAGTAGTCATGTCGGTATCGAAGTCTCCAGGAAGCGGTGGGCGAAAAAGGTCGGTTTCGGGATCGTCAAGAAGATTGTAGAAGTCGCAGTCGTAGTCGTTGTTGTTCGTGCAGGACGAGATGGAGCTGTCGATGTAGGTGTTGGTGAGAATACCAGGATCAAACTCGCCGAAGGAAAGTTGGGGGGCAGCAGTTTTAGCGGTAGTAATGGTATTAGCCAGCACCGAGGCAGCGGCAGGAGCAGCGGGTGTGGAAGCAATATTAGCGTGAGCGCCAAGCAGGAAATGGCTCGTGGTAGGGGTCTTGGGCTGAGGCGACGGCGACTGCGTCAGCGAGCTTGAGCCCGAGTTGATGAGCGACCCTGGAGAGTCAGGGTCATAAGCAACGGCGGCGGCGAAGTGGGTGCTCGAGTCACAGGCACTGGCACGGTTGGCGTTGGCGTTGGCGGTGGCGGCGGAGACAGTGGCCGAGGGGGCGAAACCTGTTGAGCGAATGGCATTAGTAGGATCTCACACCCTGGTACCGCCGGTGGAGGTAGACGCACGCGGCTCTTGGGTTCCGACGGTGTCGCTTGGCTTCTGGAACAACTTACCGAAGAACTTCCCCATGTCGACAGCGAGAATAGTTGATGATATTAGGGTATGGCGATATAGATGAAGATGAAAGTGGGGAGGGATGGATGACGATGATGAAGAGAACCTAAGCAGTGGGAGTAAAGGCGATTGATCGCCTGAGGCAGCCTGATCTAGACTACAGAGAAAAAACAGCAGGAGCGGATGAGCGATAGGTGGTAGGCCCTACCTACCTTACCGAGGTGAGTCCAAGGCGCCTCAGGTATTAAGGTACCTCTGGTGTTGCCCGCCTAGCAATACCAGAAAGATACCTGAGGTGAGTGGCAGATGGTAGGGTAAAATCAGGTACCGATGGATGTCTAATCACACTCGGCCAGGTCGGGTCAGGCAAGGTAGAGTAAAGGTGCTATTCCCAGCTGCTAAACTTCTGTCTGTTGTGGGCGGTTCCGTTCAAGACGGTGTGGGTTAGACTGGGCTTGGCGTGATGCAGTTCAGGGATCCTAGTCCCTAAAGCGAAGTAGCCGAGCACTTTTAGCGCGTGTACTTTGTTTTGGTTGTGTGATTTAGGTTAGGAAACCTTGGGTGAGTAATTCTCTTGCAAAGAAGAGACGAGGGAGAAGATAGAAGATAGAAGAAGGTAACGAAATATTTCCAGCACCGGCCGATTTCCAAAGGCAGCTTTTCGAACTTGCACTCGCTTTATATACCTGGATATAAAGTGCTCCGCCTGAGTGTGTAGGCGTCCCTTCTGGTACTGGATAAGTCTCGTGAGCTTCCAGCGGTTAACCTGCAGCATATGCACACCTTTCCACGCATCTATGACTATTACTGCTGGGCTGCAGCTGCGTACCTATGTAATATGCACACAGAAACTGTATGTGTTGCGCAGCGAAAGATTTCAAATTTAAATTTGACACTTTGGGACAACTCTATCTTTTTGACGGTGCGCCGCCGCTGGCTGCCACCTCTTGGGTAAGGAATCGTTGATTGGTGCGAGTTGGCGCCTCTTTACTGACGATGGACGGATTTACCCCAACTCTTGATGTTTAGTCGCTGTTTGACGTAGTTGACCCGATAACTTGAGGTCTATTGTTGGCAGTACTTATGTAACAAGTTGTGTCCGCAGTTTGATGGCAGAATGGGTGATGTGTAAATGGTTGGGGGAAGATATGAGGATGTATTCGGGTTGCATACAGGAGTATATACTCCAACACTGTAGCTGAGGGTTTATGGGCGTGAGAAGCAAGTCAAGAGGTCGAGGATTACTCTGCGAGTCCTGATATAATACAGCAAACTTTCACCTACTCGAGATCCGGACATGAGAGATGACGAACGTGCGACAGGGCATCTTAGACGCCCACCCAACCACTACAGTACGTTTTAGCGGAGGTAACTTTGCCATGACTTGCTAACTATGTAAGTACCTAGTCCAGATAGGAGATGATCGAGGGATGCTTGCCAGTACCTTGATCGGGCCTCTCTAGTTGACACTTCTATTGCAGTTGATGCTGATCCGTACAATATGGGTGCAGTGCACTGTTCCATCCTGCTAAAGTTGGGTTAGTGGGTTAACATTGACCTGCTTCTGCAATGAATGTATTGTCTGCTACCACTGCTGTTGCTCGGGTTTTGATTTCTCCAGGTCCAGCGTAGTTCGGACTCAACAATAAGGGCCCAAAGTCCCAATCCCCTCAGCAGCAGCAGTGTGCAGGCGCAGGTGACGATGCAAGGTTCATGGGCCGTGCTATGGAGTCGCAAGACGAAACATACCTTACCGGCCAATCGATATAGTTAGGGATCAGGGGTCAACAACTCAACGGAGGGGGAGTTACCGAGAATGAACAAAGAGCGTCAGCTGGTGTGGGGGTTCCAGCCGCCAGCCTGGGTAGACATCCTGGTGCGAAACAGCAAGTCTACCACCGAGACCTTGACCTTGCACCAGGTTGATTAGGTAAATGTGAGAACCACGCACTTACTACTTACACCAAAAGTGACGCGGTGTTCTTTTAAATACCCTTGCCCAAGCATCTTTAACACATTTCGTTCTTCCCTATGCTCCTCGGAATTCTCCAAGTTAGTGATGCTGATAAATTAGAATGGTCTATTCGGGCTGAGGTGGTGCACAGAGGCGGTCATCCTTGATGGCGTGAGTGCGGATGTAGAGTGCAATCCTAAGATGCATGGAGATATCAATGCCAGAAAAGGTGTTGCCTCAGAAAACCACGTATTGCCTGCAAGTACTTCACTTAATTTAGTTCCTGAGATACTTATGACTACCTTTTACCTCAGCTAAGTTTATTCCAATATCCTCTCACAGTGGTTTCCATTCACAGCCCTCGTCACCAAGTCGAGGCTCAACTATCGGTACCTGAACGCCTGGTGGTAATCGAGGTGGAGCTTGTCCGCAAGTTCCAGATGCGCTCCTACGGTTACAGCGTCGCTTGACGCCGTTCGGGCCTCAAAGCGCTAAATTGTATAATGAATCCATTCGAAGAGGACCTCCAAGTCACGGGTTGGGGTTTTCGCAGAGAACTTCGCGCGGTACCTGCGGCAGCCACAATTCACTCACTGAGTCACCGCAGAGCTTAAGACTTGATACACTAGCAAAGAAGCGCAAGAATTTAGTCCTAATTCTAAGCTTGTTAGATCGCGCTGCAGCGGCTGATGTCTCATCTTGGCGCGTTAAGTACATGGGTACGAGAAGACATCCCACTGCATGCCGCCAGCAGAACTTGGCTCAGGTCTGCCATGTTCCTGTGACGAAAAGAGCAGCATCTTTGCATAGAATCAGATGAGTCATTACGAAACTCTGACCAGAATATCCATTCTAATGCTTACGCCGATGCTAGCTGTAAGTTCCTGCTCAGTGCCGACAGGGAGCTCGGTCTGCTAGACCGATTCCATACTCCATCGAAGAACCAGTTTTCCAGTGGGGTTAGTGGGTAGATCAACTAGATCCACTGCTAATGCCAAGAAGTGATCAATTTCACATTCGCTCAAGGGAGTTTCAGTTCCAGAGATTGAACTCTGACGAGTGCCGTACTGTGGGAATAGAAGTCGACGGCTTTCAACCCCAGGAAAACGGTTTCCTTAATACTGAAGATCAACGGCTTCAAACACACGGCCAGTGACATTCAGTTTTGTTTTAGTTTCCTCGTGTAAGGATGCAAGGCTGAACTGAGACATGGAACTAACAACGGACCAATGTCTCCTTGGTAAGAGCTATGACGGTCCGCCACAGTGTCTCCGAAGAGTTCTAGGACCTCGGCGCTAGAAGCTCGTCAGAAGAAGGCAGTCGTATCCTCAAAAGAAAGGCAAAGGCTGGAGGTCAGAAAGTCGATCTTAACTAAAATACCTTACTGTAAGTGGGTTTGCCAGGCTGCAAAACGACGAGGTTCCCATTGTTTAGACTGAGGAACGATGCAGGTGTTATCATCAAAAAGAAGAAAACGACTTCGACACCGGAGGCTTGGCTTGATTGTTGGCTGAGAAGCCAACACAAAGTTCCCTGCCTGAACACTTACTTCGCGTCGCATTCTCTCGGGTTAACGGATAGTTGTCTTGAGTCAGGAGTCAGGTAAGAGATCGTGATCAAGAAATCATGGAAGATGAAGCAATACCGTGCGCGTGTTAGAAAGGAGCCGGAACAACAAAGACAAACGGCATCAACACCTTTAATTCGCGTACCCATTTCCAAGTAGCTCTATGTACTTACTAGTCATGGACAATGATGACATCTGGCTGCTCGCTCGTTGGTTGATTATCTGATGAAGTCATTCTTCTGGTCGCTCCAACCAACTAGTCCAAAGCATTTACCTTATTCTTTACAGTAGCGAGTAGGTAGATTCATTAACTTTCATAAGAATATCATTTCTGCTTTGGCCATGAACCAAGGGCTTGACTTGAAGCCAAAACGTGGGCCGTCTAGGCCGTGCAGAGTCTCTACGTCAGAGCATGCCGGGAGATGCGTTAGACCAAACTTTGGTATCCCGGCCGAAAGCAGCGGAGAAGACATAGATGTAGATTTGGACGTGGCGCAACGCTCGAATGCAACACATCGATCTAATTGCCATTTACGCATGCAATCGCTACACATCTTTTGTGCATCGTGCCAAGGCTCATTCATCATTCATGGCTCTTGTCTGGGCTTTTTTGACGGTGGCCACAACGTGGCATCAACGTGGTTGTGGTCCTTGTTGGCTTTTGACAGGTCAATCAGTCAATCAATCAATGACTTGTGGATTAGGGATGGAGGTGTTGAGTCCAGATCTCGTTACATCGTCACGTCCCTGCAACAACGTTTTGTATCGGGATATGATATGTAGGTACCTAGTCTGCCTAGATCCTAAAACTGGCTCTAACGTCGGCCATAGCTGGGATCCGGGGTCGGAGGAAAGAGACGACAGCGGTTGCGCCTTCCCTTCGGGAAAGAAACTTGTATCCCTGGCATCACCTGCAGCCAGCCTTATTAATCTCAATCTCCCCCAAGAATCCTTCGCACAGAGTCGGTCCAATCAGCCATTCTCAGCACATCTCCGAAGTTGATCTATCAAGATGCCTCAGAAACTTGGTTTGCATTACTGCAAGTTTGCACTACTAGCCCCAATTACATCAGATTCTCGGTCGATCTACGAACTGCAGCTTGAGCAGAGCATTCATTGACTAATACCGGTCACGTTAGACCTTGTACATCCATCCTTGTCCTGCAACACCGCGGTGATCCACCATCAAATTACTTGCGAGCGCTGCGAGCTAACGAAAGCCTGGAGGAAGCATGAGCAGCCGCGGACGAGCCATCCATACCCAGCTGCTGTTTATCGAATCGCCTTGAGTTGACTGCCGTCACCCGTCCAAGCCAATCCATTACTGTAATTAAAATGAGGCTCTCGCGTGGCTGGGTTCCATCGCGTTTTCGCCACTGTGGAAGCTCTCCACAGAAGCTTTCCGTGGAAACACTGCAGAACTACGAGCCATGTACCGGTACAGCACCTCAGGCGGAGGCTCCGTGGCTCAGCAAAGTACCGAAACTGGGTATCCACACGTTCTTGATTGCTCGGAGCATGTGCCAATATCGAGCTTGTCGTCGCCGGATCTTAACCCAGCCATGGACAGGCTAGCGGCTAGACAGGTCTAGGGAACTGGTGCCGCTGTCAATCTTGAATGCTGTCAAGTCCCGGCCGATCACCAAGTATGTATCCCGTATCCTACACGATAAAGCACAACCGGGGGGTCACCTAAGGCAGCCAGCTGGCGGCGACATGACGACGGTATTGATAACCCGATCTTCAATGATATAGGTGATTCGGATTCGCCTTCCAGAGAACCATAGCCCTTCGAGGCCTCATCCCTGATAATTACGACCTACCGACCTACCGACCTACTGGCTGATTGTAAAAACTTCCAAGCGGAAGACCATCTTAACTCCAGTGAACGGCGTTTGCCGAACTTCGAGTCAAGTCCAGCACTGGTTACCTCAAGCCAAGACCAGGCAAGTCGAGCGAGCAACAAGCACAACTGCATTGGGTTCTTTCTCCGTTGAACAAGAATGCTACCTTCGGCCATCTGAAAATTCTCCGTCTTATACCCGTTTGTAGCAGATGGTTAGTTTGTCCAGACGCTCGACTCAGGTCCATAGCCACACTACAGCACTGTCTGGGCGGGTATTAGGTAGACTTATGAATATCCGAGACCTCGTCCGCTGGGTCTACCCGCGATTAAGTCACAGAACTTCAGAATGACCCTTGCCGCGATACCGATCCGAACGCGCCTCGACCCTACCTACGCCTTCGCCGAGACCGGTCCGGCTGAAGGCTCAAGACTCAAGTGGGTTGGCTAATCTCACAGTGCCATTGGATCAAGCGCCTCGGCGCTTTGCAACCCTCATTCCATAGAGAGCCTTCAATTGTCAGCCATGCCGTAATCATATTTGTTCTGATTCCTCGAGATGGCAGGGCCAGACGACGCTGTCGTTCAAGTGGATTGAGCTATCGAGTGGTCAACGCTTCCCGACTAACGGCGTTGAACTTGGCTTTCACCCCAATGTCCGAGCGCCCGTGCGCACCGAAGGAGTGCGGTCCATCGGGTCTCTGGTTTCAGTTCTGTATTCGTCGCACTGGTCGCGTGACAAAACAGGCAGCCTTTGCATTCTCAATGCTGCAGTTGCGCAAGGGGAACAAGACTTGCATACAACTGAACAAAAGAACCTCACAATTACAAACTAGATCCAATGGGATACAGGGACTTGTTGTTGAGCAGCGCTTGTCGGCTTATTAGCTATTCAACTAGAACTTTCCTTTTGCAAATGATTGGAGTCGATCTTTATAGATGAGCGACCGGACTTGAGTGGACATCTAGATAACTCAAAGTCAGGGTCGAATAAAGTCTTACTATCCCTACACTCTACTACCAGAGCGTATCGATAAATCCATCGTCGTCACTCTAGTATTCGATATACAGTATTGACCTGACTTGCTATTCTCTCGGACAGGTTGCGCTTTCGTGAAGAGTGCCGTATGAAGGTCTCCCACCCTTTAGCACCTTCAAAGACGGCGTCTATTGCAAGAATAGCTGGCTAAGGTATGTACTAGGGTACAAACAGCCCCTGGCGCTGTCGTTGTCATCACGATCATCAGTCGGTCAGTCTTATCCGTCCTTGCAGGTACGGATGATGCAAGAGAGTACAACACAATGACCTAGCCACATTACGATATAATCATCGTGAGCGAAGACCTACCTAGTCTCAATTAGCATGGGATTCTGCAAGTCTCGTCACTATCGACATTGATGCAACATAACTTGTACAGTAAAGGTAAGCTGCATCATGGAGATAGCACAGAGGTCAACACACCTGGAAGCTGCTTCAAGCAAGCCGATACAGTCTCGCAGGTCCCGGCAGGCTATTGCCTCGGGATACGCTACCCCCTGATTAAGAAGACTAAAATTCCACGGGTCGGCATCTCCAAGATACCATTGAGGCCATCGGATGAAGTTGCTAAACCTAGTCGAGTTGTGAGCGGTGCGTCTTGGCAGATACACTCGCGGCGGCCGGTCGTAATACCATGAATATAATGTTGGGAGGCTTTAGTACACGTACACTTGTACAGTCCTCCGTGGTGTTGGCGTCTTTTCAATGCAGGTCGATCACCAACGCCAGCAACGCAGATCTTGTCCGAAGCGAGGCTGCCGAGGATTGGAGAGGGGGAGTAAGTCGAAGAAGCCTGGTCTGATGTTAGAGACGTGTACTTTCTTGGTACAATCGCAGACCCATATGGAGCGCAAAAAAGGTATTGTTGTCTTCGTTTGAACAGTAACAGAATGCGGTATGCCGATTGTCTTGGCCCTTTGCTTTTTCCCCCAAGGACGCTGATCATACATAGTACGATGCCCCCATCAAAACATTGACCTCTGATACAGCATGTGGGTTGTGGTAAAGCTCGCGACTGGCCATGTTTTAGTCTTCTTCGATTAACGCGTCAACTTTGATATCAAGGCTAAGGCGTCTGTTGGAAGCTGATATGTTGTTGTGTTGTGCTGGTCGAGGGCCGACAGAAGGGGGTTAAGGTTTGGTAGCCTCGCTCCCAGTTGGTTAACGACGGCTGCAGGCGAACGACAAAAATGCCAACGCCGGCTTACGACCGTTGCAGAACAATTTCGGTGAGTACTCAGGTTTATACAAAACAGACAAATTCAGACCGCTCGAGTGCTACCCTAACAAGACAAGGCTTAACCTCCCCTCGTCCCCAGAGTTGAACCCGGTCATGGATAATCCCACTTTAGAGAGGTGAAGAGACAAGGGCAGTCCCAGAAACGCTGGAGAACTTTGTTCAAAGCCAGTGTGATATATTCTGGAAATCAGAGTTGCTAGTTAAGTTGGTAGGGCCATAAATTGGGCACATCACTGTGCTTGTATCGGTGTACTGAACTTCTAGTCTGAAGTGGCGAAGGATACACGGAAGAGCAAGTAAACATCTTGGTTCAGCATTGAGGGGAGAACACGTTGCTGACTTGTAAAGAGGTGTACAAAGAGGGCAAAAGGATGGCGAAGTCCACCAATACTCTAGCCGCTCGATTCATATGTGCCAAGAGAATCGCACCTCGAGTCCGTTGCTCGATGATGGTTTGAAAGCTCGCGTATTCTTCTTTCTTTTTTGAACATAATGAACTAAAATCAAGAAGCTTGTTGTCTCGGCGAGATTTCCCTCACTCAACTAGGTATGTGCGACGACAGACCACTTTTGCATCTCCTATAAAGTTGCAGATTAGTCCCGGGTAAGTGAAACAAAAGACCTGATATGTACTTACTATTCACTAGGTACTAGGTACCCTGGGTATAGCCACCAATCATGACTGAGGAACAGTTGCTGATGATCTATTTGGTTAAGTGAAGAAAGCAAGGGTCCAATCATTTCCGGGACATTCCCCCATGTCATGTCAGGCCATGAATGAGGCTTTCCACGACGGAGCGCTCCGATCTGACATTCGTTGCGAACGGCCTAGACCTGATGAGGCGAGACAGGGTGGCTTCCATGTCGAGATGCGGCTTCTAGCCTGGACGGCGACCTCACGTAAAAGTTCTGAAAGATGAATGCCTATGGACCGTGCTATACTGCGTGTGATTGATCTACACAGCCCGACGAACCGATGATTTGCGAAGGGTCACGGCTTCACGTGGACGGTCATGCCGAGAAGCAGGCCGTTCGTTGATCAATCAAGAAGACCCCTGATTCATGCGGCAGGGTTAACGCCACGAGACGGGCTGGCTGCGGCACGGCGTTAACATCACTAACATCGTTTTATGCCGCATTAGCCGCAAAGTGCCGCAGTCATTGCCGCTATTTGGGAGGCATGTTACGATGCTCTGCGGCACGATTGTGCCTGTAATTTGTATTTAGAAGCCAGATCCAGCCATTGCCCTTTTCAGGGAAGCTGCGAGTGATGTAGGAATTGGAGCTGCAGTTGAAGGGTAAGTGTTGATTTGCCTTTGGCTGCTATCGGGCTGCTTCATGGAAAAAGGCATGACAGCATCACAAGATGGGAGGGCTGGCACACGAACAACAACAACTGGGGTACGGAGTAGCCGGTACTCACAGCTCTGTAATATTAGCAATCAGCCCAGCTCAGCTCAGTCCTATACGAATTGACAAACACTACCCCGTACCATCGCAGAAAACCTCTCAAAGCAAAATGTGCTCTGTATTGTTACTATTTCACAGCTTCTGAAGCCCTTTCGGTGACTCGGGCATAGTTCGGTGACTGCTTGCGCCGGACGGCCTCGGAAGAATCTGATATCATTCATCGCCGAAAGCCGTCGTCATGTAAAAAAGGTACATTTGATCGTCAAATTTTTCTTTGCCATATCCTACGTCAGAAATAAAGTAAAAAGGACCTGGAGGATCTTATCGAAGGCTCATCAATCGTAAAAACTACTACCTATTCCAACATCTCACGCGACAACGATTACCACGACTCTAACAACCCTGCTGTAGCTCATCCTCACGTCGTCTCCTAAGTACACCTCTATCTCAAACTCTCTCTCTCTCTCTCTCAATTGACCCACACTGGGTTTAAACCACGCTGCAACCCACCTGGTTTCCTCATCATACGACCTTGGAAACACTTTCTCTCTCTCGCGCGCTCTGAGATAAACTTAATCTCTACAAATTACTTTCGTCTCCCACAACCGTCTTTCCTACCAATTCATCGTCAACGTCAACGTCACAGTCACCGTCACCGTCTTCAATCGCAACCATGAAGATCCTCACAAAGGAAGAAGAAGAGGCGCACTATTCGGCCGTCATTAAGGGCGGTCTCATCGGAGGCAGTCTCGGTCTCACGGTCGGCCTTGGAGGTGTCTTCTTTGCCTCAAGACGATACCCTGCTTTCCGCGGCCTGACCATCCCCTTCAGGACCTTCCTCGTCACATCCGCCGGTACATTTGGCGCCATCATCAACGCCGATCGCTGGTCCATGGATTTCCAGAAGAAGCAGAACCCCATGAACTTTTACGAGGACGAGACCCAGCGCGCCCAGCAGATTGTCCGCGAGAACCAGACCACTATGGAGCGCCTCTTGGAGTACGGCAAGGAGAACCGCTACTCAATTGTCTTTGTTTCGTGGCTGGCCTCCATGGGTGTTGCTTTTGCCCTCGTCAGTCGCTCGCCCATGAATACGGCCAACAAGGTCGTCCAGGCGCGAGTCTACGCCCAGGGCCTGACCCTTGCGGTTCTCATCATCTCAGCTGTGTTTGAGATGAACGACGCCAAGAAGGGCACCGGTCGCTGGCAGACCGTCATGGTGGTCGACCCCGAGGATCCCGAGCACAAGCGTCTCATCGAGAAGAAGATTCACAAGGAGGAGTATGAGGGCCAGGACCTCTGGAAGGGTAAGCCACAGGTGAAAAACCGTGAGAGAGAACATGAAGCTAACTCGTATGATTAGATATGGTCGCTGCTGAGGAGCGACGATTAGCTGCCAAGAAGGAGGCAGAGACCAAGGCTTAAACGACACATTTACCTTCAACAAAGCGACAAGCCTACTCAAAAACATTCCGCGACATGAATCACCCTGAAAGATTCATCATTAATACCACTATGAGCCGAGCCAATCGAGCTGATATCCGGAGGAGGAGGTGGAGGAGAAAATCTGTATTCCTATGGCAGTACGAGCAGGAGTTTCATGAAGCGCCGAGCCAGAGAGAAAATGAGGTGGCCGTTGACGTTTGACAGTTATCCACACAATACTGCCTGCGTCTATTTCTGAGTTGCATAGATTGGGCGGGTCGGCAACTTGTAGTGATAACCTGACGCTGAAAGTTTGGTCCGGAGCAGGGTCTTGGTTGGATTTTGAATTGCTTCCATTGTATCATAGTTAGTAGACATGACAGCAAGATGTTACCAATTATCACAGGAAGGTATATATATAAGTTTCAAAGACGAGGGAAGATGGCCCAGCATCTAAAATTCCACTAGACTAAACCAATGATCTGCACCATCGACTCCCTGCTAGCTCTCTTTTGAAGGGTCTAGTTCCCGTCCTGTAACAGCATATCAATTAGTAAACATACACATAGATATATATACATATATATCCAACAAAGAGCCTGTAGTATTTAAACCTCAATGGTAAAGTGGCTGATCTGCGAGTAGTACGCATGAACAGCTAGTTCTAGCAGCATAACATCGCCAAACACCTCGCTTCCATCAAAACCTCCAATGACGATAAGGCGGCTGTCGTACAGCACCGTCCCGTGGTAGCCGCGGCCCGACGGCGCTTTTCCGTAGACTCGGCGTCTATCCCATGTCATCGTGACCAGGTTCAGTAGTAAGACGTCGTTGGAGTACTCGTTTCCGTCGTGGCCGCCTATGACGAAAAGATAGGAGCCAACTATTGTAGCCGTGTGCGATAGGCGGCGGAAAGCAACAGAGATAGGAACTGCTCTCCATGATTGTGCGTCAACGTCGTATACCCATACATCGTCGAAGCACTCGCCACCATCGGAACCTCCAAATATGATAAGTTTGCTGCCCACCATGTTGGCTGTATGGTATCCTCTCGCCTTGGGACGATAATCTTTAGACCCAGGACTTGACTTATCGGAACTGGATACTAATCGCCATGACATTTTGTTAACGTCGGCAACGTCTAACCGCCATATATCGTTCAGAGCTCGGACTCCATCTCCACCGCCAAACACGTAAATGCCGTTCTTATATAGACAAGCAGTATGAGCTCTCCGTTTTGAAGGCATCTTATCTCCTATAATCCGTGGCTTAGTCCATCGGAAGTTTGTCGTGTCCAGAACATAGACATCGTTATAATACTCTGGCCCGTCACCGCCACCAAACACGATGAGCTTCTTGCCTACAGCAGTACATGTCATGGCTCTCAGAGGAACAGGTATATCACCAACGACATAGGGTACAGACCAGTGGAAAGAGTCTGCATCTAACACGTAGAGATCGTTGAAACACGTTCTTGAGTCACAACCGCCAAAGACGTAAACATTGGAGCCAATAATTGTTGTTGTATGTGCTCGTAATGAGGTATGAGGCGCACCCGACACAGGCGCCTTGGACCAGTACATGCCAGATGCCGGAGCCACGTCGACATTGGGAGCCGTCCGTGGGTCCGGAAGGAGGGGAAACGCTGTATATTCGCCCTGGGCTGTACGAGCTCGATGCGATCCGTATCGGGCGGTTGCTTGGGCAGTTGTTCGGCTGGCTATCGCGGATGTTGACCGTGAAGCAGCAGGCCGCCGGGCATATCGATCTCCCTCACTCGAGGCATCGCCGGCGCTATTTGAGAACGAGGGCGGTGGTTTGTGGGTTGTTTTCGGGGCAGAGGTGGCTCCCTGGGCGGCGCTTTGTGATGCGGATTGAGAGCGTTGTCGAATGGAAAGATCGGAGGGTTTTCGGCGATTCGCTTGTATGCTCTTGCTGGCAAGATGACCAGGTGTGTGGCTTCTAGGCAAGGGCATCTGATCGCTGGACTCGTCATCGTCATCGGAATCATCGTCGACAAAGCTGGGCCGCGGGGCTGTGGACGCCGGGGCTGGTGATCTCTGTGGTTGTGATTGTGCGCCCCTGGTCTTGAGAAGCGACTTATCGGGAGACCTCCGCGGATCCGCCATGGCCTCGTAGGTTCTTCGTCATTGCCTGTAGACGAGGCGTTGAGCTTGTGTCTTGGGCCAGGCTAGGTGGGGGATGAGGTGGGAGTGAGGG
>JABCKB010000444.1:0-118680 GCA_013184455.1 Fusarium continuum
TGTGGTGGTGAGATACGTTAGATAGATAGGTAGATGGCTGGCGCAGCAGGTGGAGGGGTAGGACAACTGATGGGGGTCTTTAATAAAACATTACATCTTCATATTAACACCTCACCTCATATCTAAAGCGTCAAAAAATCGTCGTTTCAGCAGACAAGTCTCAAACAATTGAACATGGTCGCTACGACAGAAGAGTCTAATTGACAGTAAAGATGGAAATACCGGGTTGGGGTAATCCTTATCTTTCTTCTCTTCGACTGCATGCGGGTTACCCTGGATAACCTCATGGCCCATAAACATGGCATCTCAACCCATCGTCCTGTCACCAGCAACTCCCTCGGAGCTTCTATCTTATATCATATCTTACCACCGATATCCCACGACTTTGATAATTGGCTCCTCAAAGGCAGAATTTCACGCATCGCTCATCGAGGATATTACACATCAACTCACTTTCCATGATGAACAACGTCAAGACGAAAACCCGCCATCTTCTCATGTTCTCCTAAAAGCACCACTCTATCAAATAGCCATTTCTCGTCATATTCGAATTATATTTGCCCCGACTGTCACCCATCTACGCGCATACCTCTCCGTTTATACACCCAAAGATTCATCCGTCTCAGCACCACCAAATCATACACCGAGTCGACGTGCGCCGTTGCTCCTGGTCTATGGCCTCTTGGCTCTTCATCGCGATGCAAGCGAGTGGTCTGCGCAAGGCATCGGAAACTCAGCGGCGCTGTTTGTCGATGCTGCGTCACGAAATACGTTCAGAGCCGCCATTGTCGAGCCGAAAGGTGTAGGTGGACACGACGATCTCGATCATCTTGGAGGCGAGATGGTGCCTCTCCTAAATGGCACAGCGAAGAGGGACAACGGATCATGGAGTGGACGGACTGTCAGCATCAAACAAGTTTTGAACCGTTGGTTCGAATTCGAGATGCGTCAACAGGAAGATGTCTGAGGTGTACAGTGGATGGTCGAGAGAAACATATCAAAGATCTCATAATCATGTATACTACGTACTTGGACAGTGTAGAATACCCATCGTCAAACTATTCCGTCATTGCCATCATGCTCAAAATAGACATAACCTCGACCTTAACGTCAACGCATCATCATTACCTCCCTCCAACGCCGTCCCATGGTATCTATCCCAAATATTGCCGCCAACCGCAATGTAAAGCACGAGAAAACCAAAAAAAAAAAAACCCAAGATTAGAATTAAGCAATAGCTTGTTCCATCTCAGCAATGTACAGCTTGATGTGTGCCTCCATCTTGCGGTACTCCTCATGTGCGCTGTGGACTTCATTCTCGATGTTCTCTTTCAAGTCAAGCATCTATGCCTGTGTTAGCAAGCCGCAATTTCAACAATGAGTGTTACAGTACAACTTGCCTTCTTCTCAGTCTGCTCGATTCTAACACGCCGAACCTCCATCTCCTTACCCTTCTCCGTATGCTCCTCGGTGAGCTGCTTGTGCAACGCCCGGAGCTCATGCATCTTCTCCTTGGCCTCTTGAGCCTTGTGGTTGCTTTGCTCACGGAGCTTTTCTGTTCGCTCCATCCATTTGGACAACTGGCGTTTCAGCATGGTCTCAGTACGCTCGACTTCACGCGCGTTGTTGCCGCGCTCCGAGAGAGCATCCCGCTGCTTGGCGTTCCTTGCCATTTCCTCCTCCTCCTTGGCCAGTTCCGAAGCAATCTCATCGAGAATCTTGATGCAAGACGCAACATCTGTCGAGACGACAGCGAAGGAATCCGTTGAGGTCTGAAGGGCTCGCGCTCTTCGGTCTAGGGCATCGATATGCGACTTGTCGTTGTTGAGGATTTCTCGCAACTCAGAAAGGTTCTCCTGAAGGGCTGAGGCACTCTGGAGCACATAAGGTCGCAGTTTAGTGCTTTCTTGTTTCAGGGTCACCTTCTCGTGGGTTTTTTGTTCCAACACGGCAGTGAGCTCGCCCTTCTTTTGCTTGGCCTCCTCGAGTCGTGCAGCGACCTTCTCTTGGTTTCGTCGAAGCTCGAGCAGCCTCTTCTTGAGATCTTCATTTCTCATTGTCTTTTCTCGGACCTGCGCTTCCATTGCCTTGCGATTGTGTTTCATGTCTTCTAGCCGGCCCTCATTCTCCTGGTTCTCAGCATAGAGTGTCTCGATGCGAGTTTTTGTCGACTCTGCCTTGTTGTAGTATTGGTCGATGACAGTTGTCTGGGACTCGCGGAATCGAACAAAATTAATCAGGTAGCTGAATATCTTGACAAGACGGTCGTATGTCGGCCGGTACAGGTCGTTGAAGCTAAAATCGGTGATGCCGCACTCAAACAACAACCTGCGTAGCGACACGTAGAAGCCCATCAGGTTGCGTGTATCCGGGGGGATGACATCTGAGTACTCTCCGACAATGTCCTCGGCAGCGGCGCGCATCGCCGGCTCGACAGTCTCACGCGTCGCATTGAGAAGAAGCTCGGCAAACCATTCGAATATCTGCTGAACGTGGGCCGCGTTTGGCTTTTGAAGGTCTGCGACGGTAAAGTTGATGCCGATGTCGGTGATGCAGCCCACGATTTCGCGGTCTGGGAGGCGCATAAACGCATCGGCCTCTTCCTCCTTCTTTCGCGTGCGCGTCTGCTGCTGCGAGGTTGGGATAATGCTCATTCGCGGATTGTATGCCATGATTGCTGATGTCTTTAGCTGTGGTAAATCGGTTATTCTCTACTCTTGCTGCGCTTTGGGCTAGTCTGTCGCGATCCTAGAAATGACAAAACACCAAGTTAGTGTTGCCGTGGAAACATAGAAAATCCCGTCACGTGATCAATACATTGTTGCAGCTTGGTCTTGTAGTGTCAGTTTTGTTTCAATTAAAACTAGAATTCTGTGCAGACGGATACCAGATGTATTTTCTTGCCATTGTCTGTCCTTGGTCCTGAACTTGTGGCGTTACAGATCCTACTACCCTTATATTCAAATATCGCAACCAGTTTTATTTTTCGACGAGGCACGCACGTGATCACAGAAGCCGAAGAGTCCTTGATCTGTCTTCCAGGACCTTGCTGTCAATTTCTCAGCATGCTTAGATTAGGATCAAGTCTTGGCAGCATGGAATACAGTACTTGCAAGACCCCGAAACCTCGAGAGCTGCTCACGCAGAATCACCGCTTGACATGTTAAGTGAGCGTCAACCAACTCCCTTGACGAATCGGCATCTTGCCAATCTGCAATGTAGACCGCATGTATCACCGAATACCGTCAAGATGGCCGTCTGACATGTTATTGGCGAGAATCGGTTGGAGATCCTTGACTATCATATCCCGCACGGCGCACGGGTCGTCTCTAAGCAGCCGTCAACCCATCCTGTGCACTTCCTGGCCTATGGACTAATCACTCAACTCGCGTGGCTGTGGTAATGCAGTAGTTGCAAGCACGGAGCAGAGAAGAGAAGCAAGTTGCCGTGGCATCTAGCATCTGCAGCAAAAAGTCAACAATCACTTGGTTGAGTGCTGAAAATTGTCAGTCGAAACTCTTCGAACCAAGGAAATTTTTTAACCAGTTCCTCAGCACTCTTCGTCCTACGCTGTTAGTAGCACTCAACCATGCTCACAACTGCTGCGTATCGCATCCACGTGGCGGTACGCCAGTACGTCCGAGCCAGCCTGGGCCGTTTCATTACTTTTTAATCAATCAGAGCGGCATCCCTGAAACGCTTCATCGCCCTCCTCTCCTGCTTTGGGATAGTAGGATGGCAAGGGGCTGAGGGGGGCAAATAGATCTGAAGTTTCGACCAAAAAAAGCAAATATTGACCAACTCCGTGTGCAATTGAAACATCAAGATCTATTGGTCTTGTAGTTTTAGTCCCCAGAATCAATACACCCTAATGAAACAAAGGCTCAGGGGGGAATCGAAATGTTCACTCATTCTGCCCTGGTTGACTCCGACAAAGGAGTAAACCCTAATTGTTCGCTTCTGCCGAACGGGACCAGATTGAGTTGCTGATTGACTCACTAGTATTGCCTGTACGGATAGATATAGAGCGTGGTTCGGGAATTGACCAGAAGCCCATTCATTAAAACAGGTAACGGGAAGCGACATACATCTTACAGTGTAACGCAAACATCTGGCGGATGTTGCCAATTGGACATGAGCAAAAAGACATGCCTTTGAGATGTCCTCCTCCTGCATGACTTGACATGCATGGTGCCTTGCGGGAGAACTTTCTTGCTTTCTTGGACAAGGAACCCTCGAGTAACTTGCCCTGTTTGCTAAGGTTATGGAGGGATGGGCCGCGCTTTGTTTCCGTGACGGGCGCCGGGAGCGCTAAGTCTTACAGTCCTATTGTTAGACAAAGATCTCGTCTCCTTATTGCATAAATGATTGCCGTTGATATTGGGACTCAAACTCGTGTGCTGGGGTTAGATACGATGTCAGAGGTGCAGGAGAAAGAGACTGCTTCCTGGGATTATCTTTGCGGTTTCTCAAAAGCTGCAGAGATGGCACGCGATTCAGGATCACCAACCCGGCCAGAGTCATTGGCCACCCGAAGTTCGGGTGAAGTCAAAAACAAACTGTCTGGTCCCCGATTCGCAACGTTCGGGTCCAAGCTCCACATCTCAACGGTCGCGCGGCGGGAGTGCTACTGTACTGTAGTCTGTCTGTCTGTCTGTAGAGGAGGCATGTTCCGTGATGGACTGAATAAGCTCTTACTCGCCGACCACCAAATAAGACAATGCCACGGCGATGTATGACAAGTCGATTGTGTGACTATTAAAAGACGTACCTTCAGCTTTGAAATCCAAGCTGGACTGGCCTGTTGACGATAGAGCGAAATCTTGGATTGCATTTGATTTTCCAAGAGCTTGAAGAATTTGGCAGATCTTTGGACCTGAATTCTGTGAAGTTATGACGCTCATTTCCAAATCAAGGCCGGATCGACGCTGAAAGCGGACGAAAACTTGATTCGGAAATAACCCTACCCATGCGTGCGTTCCTGATGAAAAGCCCAGGATTGTACCTGAGGCTTCTGGACAGAAGAGAGATAGTGGCTTTGACCTGCTTCTCACAGTCAAGGATTTCTTTACGGTAGCTGAGCGTATCTGCTGCCCTGGGATACAAGACTGTGTAGGGCGATGGTGCTAACATTCAGTCAGCAGTTCCCAAGTATCGGGTGGCGGATACGAGACAGCGACAAGAACTCAAGAATCAGGTTCAAGAGAGTGACTTCATACGGAGTACTTGCAGGAATTATACGAAGAAACACGCAGGGACGGCCATGGGTCTTGATGCGAGGTACAAGGGTACCGGTACCTGAAAGGCGGACGAGGGAGGCTTGGCAAAATTCACAAGGTACAGGATACCTGATGTCGTTTGCCAACCCAACCTCTGCACAGCAAGCCAATTTAGAGCTGCTAGTTTAGCAACATTGCTTTGTCGAATAGAAGTGAGCAAGTTGAAGGGAGCAGGAAGGAAAACAAGCGCAGCACAGCTCAGCACACTCCCCATGTACCGTGCGGTTGTTAGACAAAAGCCGAACGGCTGTTTCCTCAACAGCAAAGGGGGAGGGTTTGACGTGACAGCCTCGATCGCATGGCGGCGAACGAGATCTTCGGACAGGGCGAAACGATAGCCCCTCTCCCCTGTGTCCGACTAGCGTCAAGCCCCATGTCTGTCGATGATACCGTACTCGACTGTGTGTGGCGGAAAGGCCGTGAGCCACGAGACTATGCTCTGTGACTTCAGTATCAGTCCGTCACCACGACCGAGGAGACGGAAGTCGGAGAGAATAATGAGAGCTTCTGACATGTGCCAGTGGAGTTCGCTGTTGACATGACGAGCTTGACTCAAGACGACCGGCCTGCTAAGTTGGATATTCCCGCGAAGGGACGGAAAGGGCCTTTGATTCTATCTTGTCAAATGAGCGCTCTTGGCTGTCCACCGTTGAACTGAGTGATGTTGTGGCTGCAACTTGTGGCGAACAGTTGCAGAAGATCACCCACGAATTAGGAGCTGAGCACCGAAGAAGTGTTCCCGTGGCATAACGAATTCTAAAGTTGGAGGAACGGCAAAGCCCTTAACTCGCGCTTGATTTGTCCCTTCACACCCTTGGATGAGATTGGCCAATCTAAACGAGTGGACACTGCAGAGAGGGCACAAACTCGACCTGATGCATTGGTTTAGGTGAGATGAGACGTGAGCTGTGAGCCTTGAGCTCCAATGACAATGCCAATGCCAATGCCAATGCCAATGCTAATGAGCTGTAACTGGATGGGCGACGATCATCGACGGCTCCTTGCGGAGGGAAGATCCGGAGGCTCTCTATCTATCTCTGTCTAGCTCTGATTGCCAAATGCCAGTGCTTTTGAATGGAAAGCTACTGACCTGGTTTCTGGTCAGCTTCTTCAAACCCCTGAGGGTTTCTGGAATACGAATAACATATTGAGCTCGTGACACAAAGACACTGCCGTACGTGCTGTGTTTGTTTCATGCAATTCCCTCCAAATGCCGCCAAACAGCATCCGCTACGGATCCCTAGTGCTCCATATTGAATCAATTCTAGCGGCTGCTGGATTGTTAGACTGCCAAGACCACCCAGGACACATGTGTACCGACAGGAGAAGTAACGAAAAGGATGCAGTCAAGAGACCGTTCATTGCATATAAAGCACATTGTTGCTGTATTTGGCCATGACCCAATCTCCCATGCCAGTTGTAATGATCAGCTTCCACAGGTAGATGTTGTAGAATAGACAGGTGAGATTCCTTACTGTAGGAGGTAGGTAGGTAGGAACCTTACCTACTGACCTACTTACTAACCTAGTAGGTACAGTACAGTCCAGCAGCTACACTAGAGTAGGTAGTGGATGATGGGCACCTCAGTGTTGAAGCTGGCTCCCTCCCGTCACGAATCGTGTGCCTGGCGTTTCTCCCCGCCTTCTACATCATCCTCATGCCATTGGCATTTCACTCTGTTGATCTTCTACTCCACATGAAAACAAACAAACTTGGGCTCTAAACTAGGTGTTGCCAATAGGTACCAGAGCTTTTCTGGTTGGGCCAGGCCGTCTGTTCTTCAGCTTAGACGAGCTGACGAGCCAGCTATGTCAAGCCGATGACCACCACCTGCTTAAGCATGTCGACTTTGATACGATACAATTCATTTATCCATCCATCCATCAGATATCGCAAGTGCTTGTGAGCGGTTTGCTGCTTATCTAGTATGATGCATATCTCTCTACCCTCTCGCGCTTGTTGTATCCGAGCTCTCTCGCTCCATTACAGGTAGGTAGGCAGTTTCCACTAAGTTTTGTGATATTGACGGTCGCGTGTTTTCTGAAGTGTCCATCCGTTCCATTACGAGGCTGCCCCGCCGCCTAACTTCCAGCACCCAGCCAGCGCCAGCGGCGTCAACTCAGCGTCCCCTCTTAGCCCGGTCTCAGCGGGTTGGACGCCACCTCATCAGGAGTCTAAGGTAAGCGTGCCCCTCGACGCCCTGGAAGTCCCCGCCAATAAGTACCGGTACCTGAGGTCGTCTGTTAAGTGCTTACACCCACTAGCCGCCTTCGTACTGCTACCTCATGAGACCTCTTTCTACGATCCACTGCCTTTAAGAGGGCCCGTTGAAAGGGCTCCAGAGTCTAGAGTGACGGGACCCTTGCCACGCCGGCCAGGGGGTGTCTGGGGCTTTTGCTTTTGGACGTCCTTCTGATGCGCTAAGGTCTAAAAAAAAAGAGTACGTACTGGCTGCACGTCCTCAACTCCCGCTTTAGCACTTGCAAGGGACCAAGAGGAAAGCACAATTCATTGATTGTGGGCCCTTTCCCGCCCTTCCCTGTCTGTCTCTGCCCGTGTCTCTGCATCCGCCGAAGCCTGACGTCGACTTTTCCACTCAACCTGCAGCATCTTGTTGGCTGCGACGGGACTTGGAAGCTACCTCCCAGTCACTGGCTTGACCCATTCCTTCCCTTCCCTGCCGGCCCCCGGCGCCCTGAAAAATTGTCTTTCCATCCGTGATCCCCCCCGGAGTCCGCACTCCTAGCACCTGCTGTTCCTTGCACCTGCCTACTTTTACCTACCTTACCTTAATTACCTATCACCTGCTGCTTCCTCTCACCACACACGTCTCGCCACGCACCAGACACCCACGACAACCACGACCTCGCTCGCGTACTTGCATTCTTTTACATACATACTACACAATCACCACTTATTTCCACTCCCACCGCATCGGCTGTACTTGTCTCCTCCAACCTACGCGCCTATCGACGTGACCCGTCTTCGAGCCCACCAGCGCAGCGAGCCGTTCGACACGACCCTGCAGCTCACACTCGCTTCTTCTGATGACCAGCTTGGTTTGACCGCTCTGACGACTCCACGATGCCCTCGCATACCCGATATAATCTAGACGATTTCGACTGTACATCGGCGACGATATTGGCTACCCACAACTAGCTTTAATCTCTGGCGACAAACTCAGAAGCATGGCCCTTTGGCCATTTCGGCGCCGGAGCAGCCGCAAGCGCTCTCGCAGCGGCGCAGCTTTCTCGGATGCTGAGGGCACGCCGCTGCCTCACAACGAGGGAGCCAAAACTGGATTGAAGAAACGACGTACCGAACCCCCCAAACTTAACCGAGCCACCCGAACCTACAGCTTCTCCCCTGGACGCCAGGATGACATTCGCACCGACCGAGACCGTGGCGGCACGCCAGTCCGTGAACGAACCGGCCGAGCGAGAACTACTGGCAACCTCGAAGAACACCCTGGACCCTGGGATCGCACCCCCACCCTTCGCCCTACTCACCAAACAGGAAGAAATCACACAAGTAAGAGAAGGAAGGAAGACCGCAATAGAGAGGCCGAGATTAAAGCAATGAGCAATTTCGTGCCCATTCGCCCTGCAACTGAGCAATGGAATTCAGGCAGACCTATGAAGAAGGATTCCAAGAGGTCCAAAGCCGGTGGGCTTGGAAGGCATCGAGCTAGTCGTAACTCTGATGTTTCCCTTCCCGTACCTGGTTCTATACACTCTAGCCTCTCGTCCGATTCGGAGTCTGGCTCATACAAAGTGTCAGCTCTTGCTGCTCTTGCTCCACGACCGACGCTCCGTTATACCCCAAACGCGCGATGGACCACTTCTCACCTACCCACACCCCACAGATCTGGATCTCAAAGGAAGAAGCTGCTCGAGCAGGAGCCTATTCCGGAAGAGACTATGAGGGCGCATAAGCGTATCGATTCTCTTGCCGACGACCTCGATGCCCGCGATTTGCGAGAACTCATGGAACGGGACAATCGACGCCGAGAGCTGAGGAAACAAAAAGAAAGACAAAGGATGGAGCGACGAATCACACAAAGGGCAGAGAAACAGCAGGCAGAGGAGATCCAGGCTAAAAAGTCGGGTACCCCTCCGCCAGAGAACCTCGAGAGAGGTGTCATGGGCCGTGAACTGGTAGGCTTGGGTATTGAGCCTGCCTCAGCCGTTGTTACTGAAACCAAGCCTGAAGAGCCAGAGCGCATGGATATCACTGACGACGAAAAAGAAATCGAGTCTCCTAAGAAGGTAGAAGAGGCATTTCACCGCACAGACACCGTCGCTTCTGAGCAACCAACACCTATGGAAGAAGTTATCACGAAGGACACCTCTATCCGGCAACCCTCAGAAGACTTGGGAAGTGTTTCGCCTGGAACGAGGTTCTCTGATCTGTTCCGATCGGCCAAATCACGATCCAGGTCTACTATCCGTTCTGACAGAGACAGGATGGTGTCTCCCCCTCCTGAGACAATCAACGAGGAGGATGTGCACGTGCCGAGGCAAAACTCTTACGAATCTGACGGTAGTAGGAATGGCTTTGCCTCTATCAAGGCATTTCTGAGGATCGGCAGCAAGCGACAACGGCACGAAGGACCATCGTCCTTTGCTAATACCTCCCGAGAGGAGATGCAAGCTGCAGCAGCCCAATCAAGAGCACAGGCGCAAGCGTACGCCCTCGCTAAGCTCGAGGGCGAAGAGTCGCCTAACTCTTCGGGCGGTAATTACTTATCTCGCAAGCCTAGCATTGGTGCCCCAAAGAGGACGCGGTCTCGTTTCCGGGAAGATCTGCCTGAATTACCTCTGTCACCACCAGCTTCGCGCGTGCAGTCACCCGAGGCGGAACCTCCAATGCCTATTCTCACCGAACAAAAGATTCATGAGATGGAACAGTTGCGGTCGTTGGGCGTGCGCTATGACACACCAACGTCAAGCCACCGATCCGCCGAGGCCATCCGCCGCACGCCATCCACGGTGGAGCGAGCTTATGTCTCGCCATCTCCTGAGGCTGGCATGTCTATGTCACTTGCTTCGATCGATTCTGAGGGTTCCTGGCTCTCTGGCAACGCCAGTGGTCGACGAGCTGCCATACGAGACAGCATTCGACGTGCCAACCAGCGGGAGCATAACGACGCCAACACTGATTCTCCGACAAACAGCACTGACGAAGACCTCGAGATTGTCGAGGACGAGTACTTGACCAAGCTCACCCCTCGAAGAAACTCAAACCTTGACGCAACGGGCCGCCGTTCTGGTGAAGGGCGCCCCAGCAGTGATGAAGAAGAACTTGTTGATGATGGTGAGATGAAATGGGGCGCCGTTGGTTCTCAACCTCAAGTCGTGCATAGATTCACAATGAAGAGCCACGAGGGTCTTTTCGAAATTGAATCTGAAGAAGAAGAGAGCCCAACATCGCCGGTGTCCCCGTTACAAGAGCCTGCCAACGTCCAGAGCGCTAGAAGCGTGAATCTTGGGAAGGGTCACGTACGCAATTTTAGCGCTGGAAGCGCTAAGCTCCTCGACATTACTCCTCGGGCCTCTGTTGATGCCAGGAGGAGCTCGGAGAGGCGACGAAGCCATGTCCTGCCAGCTATGTGAGGGCTGAACTAATTTTGATCGTTATAGAAGAAGAGTCTTTCGCTACGTCAACATCGTCGATCAGACAACCACTTACACTCCTTTCATTTCCTTGTTATCTCAGCTGACCCATGTCGCTCCTTACACCTTTTCCTTTAAAAAACTGTCACCAAAAGCGAAAAAAGACAAAAAACAATTGAAAATATCAGAATGGCGGAGACTCTTCTTTAAGACGGCAAAATACCTTAAAACAGCTTATCCACACAGACCGGCCGGGCCGTGGCTTACGACTTGCTCTTGATGTATCACACGACCTTGATGACAACGGCGCATTCCAAGTTCACTGCTAAGATTTCTTTTCTCGACTACATATACCGCATCTTTTGATACCCCGCGTCGACCGCCAGCTACGAGTACTGAGACTCGACGCGTTTGATTTACACATATTGGTGAGGGAGCTAGCCTCCCTTGGCCGGACCCTATCCGTACCCTTTTGGGTGCTGTCGCTCCTTGGGAAGCCGGCATCGTTTTCCTTGTCGGTGAGATGAGGGACCATTTTGCTTTCTACTAGCCGGGGTTATGGGAGGCGGGAAAAAGGGTTTGATTTGAGCAACTGGGATTTGCTTTTGCACGTGGGTGTCCAGACAAATAAACTGGTAGCCTGATATCGAGCTTGGCGCGAGAGTGGTTGGTTGCATGAAACAATAGATATCTTGCGATAGCGCAACGAACATCAATGGGAACTGGGGTGGACAAAGTCGAAGATCGACATGTATTTTTCTACTCCAGAGGAGGAACTTGTAAATGTCTGTAAGCTGATAGGTTAATTGACCAGATCGAACAATACCCCGAGATTAAGACCCGTTACACTATGCATGGAGTGATATGTTAAAATTATGACAGATCCACATCCCGAGATGCACGGGGGGCGCTCGGTAGTTGAAGAGAAATCTGATTGTCATAGATCTCGGGAGCTAGTTTAGCTGCTGCGTATGTGGAAATTACCATGCCATGTGTGCCCTCCTATGTAGGATGTCCTTTAGGGTTTTGGGCTGATAGCTGTAGCTTGGGTGCTCTTGTGAGATATAATCAAAAGACGAGAGACGCCTCGTGGCTGAGGAGAGTATATTGGGTACCACAATCACCTAGAAGAGCCTTGGATGCTATTCTGTAATCGAAGACTGCGGGATAGAAACAAGTTGCTGTTACTAAGATACTGACTAGGTATCGTATGTGTTAGTATTTGACGTTTTTGTTACGTCGAATTTGACGAATTGAGTGTAGACGTGCATCTGAGAAGTTCCGGAGCCGAGGTCACTCTACTGCCATATGCGACATGGCTATGACACTGTTCGATTTCAGGTAATTATGACCTCGAATTAGAATTACCCTACTAATCAAAAGGACATATGTATGTTACCATGAAACCCAAGACGTGTCTGTCATGAAACGTTTTATCAGTCACGAATTTTGGACGGATGTCATAAGCTACCTAAGCTGAACCTGATTGGCCAATTAACCAAGTCATCGAACTCCACCTCTTAGAGGCGTCAGAGCTAAACAATCAGGAATCCAGAATTCTCATATTCATCAAACTTTTATAAACGTTTACTCACAAAAACGATTCACCCTTTGAAACTCACAAAATGGCCTCCCCTTTCCGTCTCATGCGTCCTATCGCGCGGGCTACCCGATCTGGTGCCGTCTCCTTCGCCTCCCGACCATTCCATACCACAGCCGCGAGATTAGCAGTGCAGGATATCAAGACGTGAGTGTCAACAAGACATGACAACCTGGAACAGTCAGACTAATTTGGAGCCTCAGAACCAAGGAGTTCAAGGATCTCGTTTCTACAACAGACAAGGCTGTTCTTGTTGACTGCTTCGCCACCTGGTGCGGCCCTTGCAAGGCCATCTCTCCCATCCTCAACAAGTAAGACACTTGAACACACGAAAACCACCATTTCGAGGTGCTAGTCTAACAACCCCCCCCAGGCTCTCCGAGGAGACAGCCCTTTCACAGAGCATCCAGTTTGTCAAGTTCGATGTCGATGAGCTGCCTGATCTGACCGCCGACCTTGGTGTTCGCGCGATGCCGACTTTCTTCGTCTTCAAGGACGGTAACAAGGTTGATGAGTTGGTAGGTGCCAACCCTCAGGCGCTCCAGGCTATGCTGGCAAAGCATGCTGCCTAATATTTTACTATCTTGTACTACGCTGGTTGAAGAATCTGTGAAGAGATCTCATAAGAACGGAATTGACCTATACGTTATGTTTATGAACGGCCATATAGGAGGCAGGTGTGTATATTAGCATAGCTAGACTTGTAAAAATGGGTTTTGCATTAGTCAAGGAGTTCGGTGACTAATATTCCTGAGGACATCCAATTCAATGCTGTGGTTCTAAACTGATCGATAGTCATCGCACGGTCTCGTCCTGTCTTATATTTTCTAGCATGAGATGAAGCGGTGGTGGAAGGCCGTCGCTCAACTCTACGGATACCACCCCACCCGGTCAATGTCATTTACGCCCAAGTCAGTCACGCCTAAATCAGTCACGCCCGGGGAATATTGACAAGTTCAAAACGGCCTTTACAATCAATTCGACTGGTCAGTCAGAACTCCGAGCATAAGCCACTGTAACAAGCTTATCTTTTCGTTGCTTCTTTGACTGTCGGTTCGGTCCCGGTTTCGGCGGCCCAGGGCCGGTCCTCTGTGGACTTCTCAGGAACTGACCAATCAGAAGAGGCAATCAGTCAGGTTGACTGATCGGGACTTCAATTGGGGACCGAGAAGAAGGTGGTATAAGTTGTTGTGACGATCTCGACGATATGGTCTCATCCTTTGGTCATCCAAGCGCTTTTCTATATCAAAAAGACTCAACTAAAACAACCAATTAGCAAATCCTGCGACAACCATCAAGATGGCCAACACTATCGTTGTCGTTGGGTGAGTCTCCAAGCCCGAGTTATTTATTCAAACAACAGACTGACACAAAGAAAGTGCTGGTGTTTCCGGCTTGACATCAGCCTACCTTCTTTCCAAGAACAAGGGCAACAAGATCACTGTCGTGGGAAAGCATATGCCTGGTGACTATGACATTGAATATGCCTCGCCTTTTGCCGGCGCCAACATCTGCCCGTTCGTCTATCTAAAGTCTACCCTGTGCTTTGTAGAAATATGCTCACAATTCAAAGGATGGCTACACAAGAAAACAGTCGATGGGAGCGTCGAACATGGGTAGAGTTCAAGCGTCTCTGCGAGCAGGTTCCTGAGGCGGGTATTCACTTTCAAAGCACGTCGACCATGTCCCCTACAAGTCAAGCAGTTGACTAACATCCTTTAGAGTGTTACATTCAGAGACGCAAGAAGGACGTAGAAGCGGCAAAGAGGCACAACTTTCCTGATGCGCTCTTCCTCGAAGAGCCATGGTACAAAGAGATCTTTGAGGATTTCCGAGAACAGAACCCTGACGAAGTCACCCGCGGATACGACTCTGGTTGCGAGTTTACATCTGTCTGCATCAACACGGCCATCTATCTTCCATGGCTTGCGGGCCAATGTCTCAAGAACGGCGTGGTCTTGAAGCGCGGCGTCCTGGCCGACATCAACGAGGCCAAGAAGCTGAGCCACACGGGCAAGGTACCCAATATCATCGTCAACGCTACAGGTCTGGGCTCCTTCAAGCTCGGCGGCGTTAAGGACGAGACTATGGCACCCGCGCGCGGACAGATTGTGGTGGTGCGCAACGAGAGTAGTCCCATGCTCATCACATCCGGAGTTGAGGACGGCGGTAGCGATGTCATGTACCTGATGCAGCGGGCAGCTGGCGGCGGCACGATCCTGGGTGGAACTTATGACATTGGCAACTGGGAGTCTCAACCAGACCCCAACATTGCCCAGCGCATCATGCAGCGCATTGTCACGACACGCCCCGAGATTGCGGGCGGTAAAGGCGTCAAGGGGTTGAGTGTCATTCGTCACGCTGTTGGGCTGCGGCCGTGGAGGAAGGACGGTCTCCGGCTTGAGGAGGAGAAGCTCGATGATGAGACGTGGATTGTGCACAACTATGGCCATTCAGGCTGGGGTTATCAAGGATCCTACGGTTGCGCTGAGGGCGTGGTGGAGTTGGTTGACAAGGTGGGCAAGGGAGCCAAATCGAAGCTGTAGATTATCCAAGCGAGCGAGCATATGCGCAATTGTTATCATTCTGAATAAGAAGCATTTGTTTATGTCTATTGTGCATCGTACAATACCCTCAACCTGAACTCAAAGTTGTTGACAATACAGTCGAGGTTATGCACGTCGCGGGGCCCCGCAATTACAACAAGCTGTTCATTGAACCCCTGGCCGCGCTCATGAAGCCTTGATTTCTTTCCTTCACAGGCCAGCTACGTCACCGACCGACAAAATGTCAGAACCCGCGCCTGGCGTCCTCAATCAAGGCTTTCGCTTTGTCTCAGATATCGCGGCTGGCCGACATGCCCTCTCCAAATTAGTCCCCGTCGCGCTATGGCTGGTCGACGCGGTTGGATGTGGTCTAATCATCTGGAAGACACCATGTGCGTTGCGCCTGTTCTTTTCCTAGCCAAGACATAGCTAATTCAGCGGCGACAGACACCGAGATCGACTGGGTAACTTACATGCAGCAGATCTCGCAGTTCGTCTCTGGCGAGCGGGACTATACCAAGATTGAGGGCGACACAGGTCCCCTCGTGTACCCGGCTGCTCACGTTTACACTTATACAGGACTGTACTACATCACGGACGAGGGCAAGGATATTTTGTTGGCGCAACAGATCTTTGGGGTATTGTATATGGCTACACTGGCGCTGGTCATGCTTTGCTACTGGAAAGCCAAGGTGAGTAACAACCAGAGAGGGTCATGTATAGTGTAGCTTGCTGACAATTCCAGGTGCCACCATACATCTTTCCTCTCTTGATCATGTCGAAACGATTGCACAGCCTCTTTGTCCTGCGCTGTTTCAACGACTGCTTTGCCGTCTTCTTCCTATGGCTCACCATCTTTTTCTTTCAACGCCGAAACTGGACCTTTGGAAGCCTCGCGTATACCTGGGGTCTAGGGATCAAGATGTCGTTACTGCTGGTCCTTCCTGCTGTGGGTGTCGTGCTCTTCCTCGGCAGAGGTTTCGGATCCAGTCTGCGTCTTGCATGGCTCATGGCTCAGGTTCAGTTCGCCATTGGAATTCCATTCATTACAAAGAACCCTCGTGGATATGCGGCTAGGGCTTTTGAGTTGTCACGCCAGTTCAAGTTTGAATGGACGGTCAACTGGCGCATGCTGGGTGAGGAAGTCTTCCTTAGCAAGTCCTTTGCTTTATTACTTCTCACTCTCCATGCTACAGCGCTCTCCATCTTCATCGCAAAGAGGTGGCTTCAACCGACGGGTCGACCACTCTCCGCATTGATCCCCTCCTTTTTGCGGCTCAAGACCCCATTCACACACCAAGAAGAGCTTCGAATATCCAACTATGTCACCCCCGAGTACGTCATGACAACGATGCTCTCTGCCAATGTCATCGGCCTGCTATTTGCGAGATCGCTGCACTACCAATTCTACACCTATCTCGCATGGGCATCACCATATCTCCTCTGGCGAGCCACGGAAGATCCCATCATTGTGGGAATTCTCTGGGGAGCGCAGGAGTGGGCCTGGAACGTTTTCCCGAGCACCGATCTCAGCTCTGGTGTCGCCGTAAACACGATGCTCGCGACAGTTGTGTTGGTATTTCTGGGGACAGCCAGACTAACTGTTCCTGCATCTCGGGCCAGGAAAGTTGAAGCGAAGAACAAATAGATCCGGATCTGAAAATGCAATTTCACTCATCTTCGGAGTCGCTGGGGGGCATTTTGCCGACATTGGATTCGTCCTCGGAGTCACTCAGGTCGTATGTGTTCTTGACAAATTCCTTGGGCCTACAATAGACTTGATTAGCCTGTATCATTGCATATATCACAAGCTGCAAGCTCACCAGTAAGGCTGTTTGCGCCAAGCCTTCTCGTCTCGGACCACGTTGACAATCTCTCCATCGGCACGGGTATCCTCCTTGCTGTCTTCGTATCGTTCAGCCAAGACGAAGCCGCCGCGCTTGATCCAGATCGTGTTTCGAAATCGCTGTGCCAGTTCCAAGACAAGGGTCTTGGTGTTTAGGAGTTCGCAAGTGTACAGATTGTTGCCCTCTGGTTTGACGACACGAACGAGCGACTGGTTGGACTCGAGGGCGTCAGGGGGCGTCAGAGCAGCCTCTGCGGCCGCAAGAATGTTTCTCTTAGGACGTCCCATTTTGAAGTTTAACTGTCTGGTACTTTCCACAAAAAATTGTCGGAATTCTTTTGACAGACGGAAACGTGGAGGGGTTACTTGGAGGGGCATATCCTGATAGAACGATATACACTGATAGATTGAATAACTCCAAGTATTGCTTTATCCAGTTCCGGTGACTCGGGACTGAAAGCGGAATTGCTCCATTTGGACTTACCGACTTTAAGTTAATCGCCGCTCTACAGTATCAAGATATTTGATTTTCGACCACGTTTTCTCAAGACTTGTTTTCTTTAACGGTATAACAAGTGAGACTTGACTCGGCTACCGACCGCTATGTCGCCGGGGGTTCGGTGGTATCCTCCAGTGGATGCTGGGTTTATAACCCAAAGAAGTAAGACAACCAACCTAATCTTGTGAAGTTGAATGCGACGAAAGGTGAAGATGGAGGTCATTTTGTCAGCAACTGATCACGAATTCTTGATGTTAGCCAATTGCGGTACAGAAGGAATGTGGATAACTTTTACAACTTTCATGGGCAAAGGCCGGCCCGACCTTGGTATGGATGCATCCATATCCATATCCTTACATCGTTTAACTACCACACCTGGGTAAATTATTCGGTAGTCCACACGATGGGTCTGCGGCTCATGTTGTGACCTCAAAGACACTCTCTGATGCTTGTAGAAGTGGGCTCGGCTTGTGTCCCCTTTTCGTGAAGCTGAAGAACCCTTGTAGAGCGCTGCTCCTCACACGTCGGGATGCTAGATACTTCCTCATGGAGGCATTCCACCCTCAAGGATGTTTTACGGGGAGTAAAGATCTGAGTGACCGGGTGACTCATTAGATCTTATGATCATTCGACATCAAAGAATGCCCTTCTCATGAATGGGTGGGTATATCAAGGGACCAACCATGGCCGAGTTGCAGTTCTGCCATCGGTATCTAGGACCCCAAACGCTTTCAACTTGAGCTTAATTGGAGCTTCCGTCCAGCTATAATCGTTTCCTTTTCTTGCATTTCCACTCACGATGGAGGCTACTATGCTCTCAGGTCTCATTAACGTACAATGTGCTCCTGCAGAATCTCGGATTGAGGAACTCTGTCGTCCATTGACGGCTCCTCCAAAGACAGTCCCGAGAATACATATCGGTACCGCTCACACAGAATCTTTCGACCCTGTAACTTCACCAGTCCGTGATGGTCACGAGCCAGATCCTGCATCTGCCAACATTGGCAATGACTTGGAGATGAGTCGGCCTAACAGCCCAGACTCAAACTCTGAGGCCGTCGAAGTGATACCCACCATCTGGAAGCCCTTTATGAACAGGTTCAGACTACTCTTTGCCTGTCTTGCAAGCTTTGGTAATGCACTGAGCGATGGTGCTGCCGGTGCATTGATTCCATATATGGAGAAGTACGTCCATTGCCTTTCTGTTATCCCACGTTGGTAGCTGACAACCTAAAGATACTACGATATTGGCTACGCTACCGTATCTCTCATATTCGTCGGTCAAGCCATTGGGTTTATTGCGGCCGCTGCCTTCTTAGACGTCCTGCGAGCGAAACTCGGCCGAGCGAAACTTCTCGGGCTGGGCCAAGCCCTTGTCACTCTGGCCTACATCCCTATCATCTGCGGAGCGCCCTTCGTCGTGGTCGTTTTTTCATTCTTCTTCGTCGGCTTCAGTATCTCGGTCAACGTGGCCATTGGGAACCTCTTCTGTGGAGGGTTGCAGAACGGAACGTTCATGCTGGGTGTTCTTCACGGCACATATGGAATAGGGGGCACCGTTGGTCCTCTTATCGCCACTGCGCTCGTCACGGCTGCCAATACTGTATGGACCCGGTACTACATCCTTAACTGCGCAATTGGCCTGTGTACTTTCATTATGGGTACGTGGTCGTTCTGGAGGTATGAAAAAGAGATGAGCCCCACGGCGCGCCAGAGGGAGACGGCCGAGGCGGGAGAGTCGATGATGAATAGCATGTTTATCGCTATGAAGATGCGCATCGTCCTACTCGGCTCAACCTTCATCTTTGCCTATCAGGGAGCTGAGGTCTCCATCTCAGGCTGGGTGATTTCCTTCCTCCTCAACGACCGTGACGGTGACCCTTCTTCAGTCGGTTATGTGACAGCAGGCTTCTGGGCTGGTATCACCATTGGCCGATTCCTCCTTTCCGCACCCGCATCTCGTATTGGCGAAAAGAGACTTGTGTACGGCCTCATCTTGGGCGCGCTGGCTTTTGAGCTTCTCGTCTGGTTTGTGCCCAACATTGTGGGTAACGCCATCGCGGTATCCATTGTTGGCCTCCTCCTAGGACCTATCTATCCTTGCGCTGCAGCCGTGTTCCTGCGTGGTATGAGCCGGCGTGAGGCTTTGAGTGGCATCGGTACGATTAGTGCTTGCGGCAGCGCAGGAGGTGCTGTCGCACCCTTCATCACTGGTCTCCTTGCACAGGCTGTTGGCACGTTCGTACTCCATCCGATCGTGATTTTTCTTTTTGTTGTCATGTTACTCTGTTGGTACTTTCTTCCCGCTGAAGTGAAGAGAACAGAGTAGCAATGTGATATGAATGAGTAATATGATAACCAGGGGGTAGCCAAAGCATGTGAATATGCGGGATTGATGGATGATATAGTTGAGGAGAGATAATTGGATATGGAAAAGGGACCAAGGCGGAACAGAAATGTCCAGATTGATCAAGTCTATTCAAAAATCTATAAGCATCTATGATGTGATCTATGCAGATGGCTCGTATCTACTCCTCTATTCTAAGTTTTCTCAAGTGAGCATAGAAATCCTAGTTCCTTTTCCTTCTTTTCATCTCATCATTGATATTAAAAGTTAGATACGGCCACGGGCAGCATCCTTGACAGATACGGAGCCAGCCGCAATGTCCTTGACAGTCTGGGTGATGCTAGACCAGTCACGGAACGTGACAAAGGGGACCTTTTCGTTCTCACACCAGGTGACAAGATCTGCGAAAAGTTAGCCTCATTCCGGGGTTTGAGGTAATCAGTGAAAAGCAATGATATTTTACGCACCCTTATCAGCCTTAGCAAACAGCAAGTCGGTCTCTTTAGCAGCAGAAAGATCGGAAACGCCGTCACCAGCGTAGAACATGGTAGGTCGGTTGGGCAACGAGGAATACTTGCGGATCTCGATAGACTTGTCATGACCGTGGATACTGGATGGGTTAGCGCTTGGTATAAAAACCAAAGAATACATAAAGATTTACCTGTCGTCGTGGAACTCTATTCTCCAGCCGCCCTCATCCTTGAGAGTCTTGCCCTCTCGTGCCCTCACATCGTTGCTCACGATCTGGATGTCCCAACCGGGACCGAGAAGAGTATCCAGCAGAGCTCGGATCACGGGCTCCATACCACCGCTCAGAATGACGATGGGGATGTTGTTCTGCTGGGCCCAATCGTAGAACTCCTTGAATCCGGGGTCGAGCTTGATGTTCTTCAGGAGAATCTGGACGCACTCGTCGAAAGGGGTGGTGACGCTGTCGAGCATCTCAACAAAGCTGTCGCGGAAGTGCATCTTTCCGTAGAGCACGTCCTTGTTGAGCTGGCGACGGCGCTCAACGCCAAAGCCAAGGTTATCGGTCATGTAGTCATTGGAATCGGCGGTGGTGACAGTTCCGTCGAAGTCGGTGAAGAAGATGAACTTGGGGTTGGTCTTGAGAGCTGGGGTGTCGGAGGAAGCCATGATGAGGGTCTGAGGTGTATTATCTGCGTACTACAGTTTGGTTATACAAATCAAGTCCCGAGTATAGTGTGTGCTAGGTCCTTTGCATAAAAGCCAAAAGAGCGAGTGAGCTGTGTGTCTTGATAGCGTGGTTTAAAAAGACGAACAGTTGTTGTCGACGTGAGAAGACATGACAGAGCAAGAAAATGGCGGGGGAGGGGCACAAGTTTTCATGAGAGACAGAGACAGGCGCAACAACAGAGATCGGCAGGAATAAAAACACCTGCTAACAACAGGCCAAGCTGATTGGAAGATGGCATTGAAGGATCTTGACTACCTAGGTAGGGAAATTAGTAACAATACAAAATTTCATACTTCATACTGTACATGACAGAAAACAACGCATATCTTACATCTTCTTTGGTTATCAGCATTGGATCCCTTTAACCGTCTTGGTCTAGCTAGGCCCAAGCTACTGTCGTCATTCCCATGACTCTGATGAATAGTGCCCCTCCATACCCCTGCTCCTTGTAAGTGCCCTGAAGCATAGGTAGCTCCCATGACCCTGCCCGAGTCAAGCGTACCGGTAATAGCGCCCCGCTGCAGGTCGTCTTCGCGTTGAAGGCGGTGACTCTGTTCGGCCTTGCTCCGGTGGCAGAAAAACCCCGGACCGGAGCCGGTTGCAGCTCTATCGGGTCGGCCCATGCGCTCATCCCATCATCTCAACATCTCACGCAAGGTCCGCGCCAATTCGTCCACTCACGACGTCGCCGCTGCATTACACGATTCCCCTTGGTCGCCATGCAGCCGTTTGCCCGTCCCGTGGCTCGGCTTGTTTGGAGTCATGCGCGGCTGGGACTCGATCGGACCACAAGGCCGGGCAGGTCATGCTGGGGGGCATTGATAGTCCAGAGCCCGACGGCATGCATGCGCTGCAACGTACAAGCCGCTGGGTCTCAAGTGAGGCTCTACTCAACACAACGACCCCCGAGGGATTCAGAAATAAGCTCTCGGACAAATCAGGATGTCGAGGCCGAGCTCGAATCGATCCTAAAACCTCGACCGAGTCCTTTCAAAGAGCTTCAAGCGCCTGCCGACAGACCGAAGCTGGGAGATGTCAAGCCCGCTGCCGCGACTTCCGAAACCACCACTCCCGAAGCTGAAGACGCGAAGTCCGAGATTCCCAAACTCGAACACGACAATGCTGAAATCGCCAAGCCCCACGATGCCGCTCAATCGCACGAAACTCGCTCAGCCGCCGAAAGCCTCCAAAATCTCCGAACCCGTGCCCAAAGCCGTATGGCCGGAATGAAGGAGAGATTCAGCCAAGCTATGGACACGCTACAGGCCCGGGCCATGAACGCTTCGCAGACCCTCAACGACATCACCGGATACACTAGCATCGAGAGCATCAAGCATCAAAATGCCAAGCTAGAAAATGATCTTGCAGCGGCGCATGAGCGAGTTCGCAACGCTCGTCAAGAATACAAGACTTCAAACGCTAGCCGTGCGACGACACAGCGTGAAGTCACCACGTTGTTGGCGCGAAAGGATAGCTGGTCTCCTAATGATCTTGAACGATTTACCGAACTGTACCGAGCAGACCACACCCTCGAGGGCAAGGTCGCAGCGTCTCAAGAAGCTCTAACGGAAGCGGAGATAGAAGAGCAGAGCTTAAGCCAGCAACTCAATGCGGGCATCCTGAAGCGTTACCACGAAGAACAGATCTGGAGTGATCGCATCCGGAGAGCGAGTACTTGGGGTACATGGGGTCTTATGGGCATGAACTTTCTACTGTTTGTCATACTACAGTTCGTGGCAGAGCCATGGAAGAGACGGAAACTCGTCAGGGGCGTTGTGGCTGAAGAGAAGGCTATACTCGAAGAGGTCCGAGGTGAACTTGAGCAGGTCAAGCTTGCTATTGAAGGCCAAAACCAGCCCGCCGCCGCAGCGGCTTTGGCTTCTGCAGTCGAAGCAACTCAGGGGATTGAGGCTGAACCTATCGCGGAGGTCGCAGTATCAGAAGAAGCATTGCCAGCTGAGGGCCTTCTCGCAGCCGAGGAGACATCGGCCAGCCCGGCACCTGCGTCTATTCCTGTAGAACCAGTGGCTGAATCGCCTCGTGCAGAAATGCTCCCCGTGAGGACATGGCAGGAAGTTCTGCTAGATCCCGCCTGGTGGAGAGCCAAGACAGTAGACATATATAGCGAGCGACGGATAGATCTGCGCATGCGAGACGCTTCATTATTGGTGCTGGAGGGAGCATTGGCGGGAGCTGTGTTTGCGGGAAGTATTGCCTTGCTTATGGTTCGGAGATCATGACAAGATGTAACATAGATATAAAGTTTACCGCGTTGTACAATATTATAATAAAGCTGTACTTTTACTCGCTACAGAAGCAATATGGAAAAGTTAATGCATATTAGGATTCTGCAAATGACGTGCCCTGTAAACCCTATCTCACGATTCTTCGCGCAACCGCCATTGACAAAGGGGAGTTGGTATATTTGGTTCTCCCAGGTGGAGCCTCCTGCCGGAGCTCGTGGTTGACGTGGGAGGTATATTAAACCAGAGCTGTGATGGTTTCCTTGATCAGCTATTTTTCGCCTCTTTTTTTCTTTTCTTTGAGAAAGAAAAGAAAAGGTTGCCCTCATACTATGAGCAACAATTTAGTTAATAGTATTAACAACCTTGCAACACAAGTTATAGATCTCAGCTACAAACCGAGATGACTCCGTGACTAAACACAGGCACAAGTATACAACAATGGAGGCCACGCAGTGCTAAAGTTCTAGTAGCCCGACTAGAAAATACAGAAGTGAATATCTGACAAGAGATAAAGCCGAGGAGTACGACAATCGTAACAACAAATCCGATCATGGTAGGCCAAGCTAGGTCTGAAGCCGGGACCATTGATAGATTGTGAGGCGATCCGCTCGTACTGTAGGTCAAGGAGTCTAATTCGTAGAGTTTCAAAACGTAATCTTATCAATCTACTATACTAAGGTAATCAGGCTACGGGTACACCAGACGATCTCTTCAGGTCATTAGAGATCAAACATATATATAATAATAGTGGGATTACTAGATTTTGGACGCTATGTCTGCGATTCAGAGTACCATACGGAGTACATTATGAATATTACCGAACTACCTGCTGACTGACAGGCGAAGTGACCTACAATAATATCATAATGTGTTTTAATCAATTTTATTTCCCGCTTTTTTGTTCCTGTTTAGGGTACTTAGATATGGGCGACGCGACAACAAGCGAAAGCATCATTTGATACAATCCATGCCAGCTTCAAGTCAATACCTGAGTGTGTGCCTGGCTGGTGATTCTGAAGGAGGGCGCCAGGGTGTCTAGCCAGTCTAGCCAGCTTATCACGACTGTTGCACTCAATGCGACCGTTCGTCATTCCACCTTCAAGGGTAGCCCTGACGATTAATTTGAGCTTGGAAAACGAAAAGCGTAGGTCGCAAATCTGATTTGCTAGCTATTGAGATTAACGGCAACTAGCTGTTAAGGGTCTTGACGTTACAGATTTGACCGCTTGCTATTGCAATAACTACCTAGTACCTAGGCGGTTTTAATCGGAGGTATTGAATGCGGGGCTTCACTTCAGCTGGTCCAATTCTAGGACTTTTTGAGGGTTTCTAGGACTCAACAATCCCCCTCTCCTGCAAGTTACATTCAGTGCAACTATGGCTACACGGTGGGAATAAGAAGCGAATATATATATCCTGGTTTTTCTTGAAGATACTGTAACTTGGCAGCATTCCTTGTGCATGATAAGAAGCTCATTCATTGCGTTTGTCCGTTTCAAAATACCGTTTCACAAGCAACACTTCAAGGCGTACGCCTTTATGCAGAATTATCTAGTGATGTATCCTGAAACTCAAATCACGTAGGACATATATGCCCTTGAATGGATGTCATATACAAAGATACCGTACCTACCAAGTTGCTGGATGTATCAGAGCGTTGCCTGCAACGACAGCATGCCATTCTATGCTGTCTCATTACAGCTCCGCCTCTTTGTCGACGTTATCATCATCACTTAGTCCTACCGAGGTAACCGTTCAAGGCGCATTGCCACGAATTAACTTAAAGAATCAATCAGTCTTTTTGAGCTCATGAATGCAGCCACTTCTGCCTCGAAAAGCTATCCGTTACAGTACAATCAGTAGACCCTTGCTACAGTGCATATTAGCTAGGTAGATTAATAGGTATATTGTCATCCACCCCATCAACTGGAGTGAGAGCTACAGTACATTACGCCGCTGCAAAGCTCCCCGCCAGCCAACAGAACAAAACAGAACCTGGAACTCCCCACCAAGAGCGGCGGTCTAAGCTCCCACGTCCTACCTACTAGACCTAGGCTGGGCTTGGGTTGGTGGTACCTCGAGACTCGGACTTGGGCATTAGGACCTGATCTGACTGAGCATTGGGCTTCTCTTTGACTGACCCTCTCTTTGCTTGTCTTTCAAATTCTTCTGGACGGATCCCCTCTTTGTGTGACGAACCAGACCAGATATTCTGTGAAAGAATCATCTGCTGGTACTGCATTGTATTGTACCTCACCCTTGAGCTTGGCTAACTGCAGTAGTCTTAGTAGCTTACCGCTAATACTGTATTTGTTGATTGCTGGATGCAAAACACAAAAAACCCCGCCAAAACGTCGTTTTACCCCCTCCCTCCACCAAACCTCGATTCGATTCCTGAGGTACTGTGCCTTGGGATCACTGACGACATTTCTTACCACACCTGCCTGCACCTGCACCTGCACCTACGCCGACACCTACCTACCTACCTACCTACACCTACACTTTACGGTCCATAACGGCTGGGCTTAATAACCTAAACCTTCTCTTCCTCTCAAACCTCCCCTCTCCCTCCATCTCCACCCTCCAGCTTCGGCCTCATCCACCTGAAGCTCGCCGGCGAACCACCACAACTATCACCATTACGCACACACGCACACGCACACGCACACGCACACACAACCTCAACCGCAACCAGGATCTGGCCTCCCTCGTGCTGTGTGCTTGGTACCCAACTTAACGACACAAGACGTCCGCTGTCTTGTAGTCTATTTTACGATTACTCGCCCGCCATCCACTATCGAGGCGTCGCCGAGTGCCCTCAACACCTGATATCGGCTGCCTTCTGAGCCTATTCCTGTCCAACTTCTTGTCGTCCTGCGCGAACGCATCGCGCAGCCGCTGTCGCGATGAACGATGATGACGCGATCCACAACATCCACAAGAAGATAGAGCGGGAGAAGGCCCTTATCAACGCCGCCAATTCTATGAGGGCCCAGACAAACAATGAAGCCGTTAGGTCTCGTCTCGACTCCCAAATGCGCGATGGCCGCCGCAACCTTCAGTTCTTCGAGGAGAAGCTTCGCGACATTCAGTTGCGGCGCGTCAATCAAGGTGTTGGAGACATGTCCCTTGGAGGATCCGCTGATGATGCTGTTGGTCCCCCGGCGCCACCTCCCAAGGATGGCTCCAGCAACTTCTCGGGAGATAGAGGATCCTACGGCTCAGGCTCAGGACAATACAGCCAGACCGGCGGTGGTTCCGATCTCGTGCCTCCCCGCCATCCCTATGCACCTTCAGGACCGGGCTCGGGCATCCCGAAGCCACGTCCCAATTTCACCAAGCTAGGTTTGTTGTTGCTATGCCGTTTCTCCTGGCACTTCCCGTACGCTACGTGCCGTGCTAACATATGTGTCAGACTTGATCAAATATGACACGCCGCACCTGGGACCCCGTATTCAGCTCATGTTGTCGCAAATCCAGTTCAAGCTCAACGTCGAAGAGCAATACCTGAAGGGCATTGAGAAGATGGTCCAACTTTATAGCATGGAGGGCGACCGAAAGAGTAAGGCTGACGCGGCTGCCCGAAAGGTTGAGAGCAAGCAGAAGATTGTGCTGTTGAAGCAGGCTCTCAAGAGATATGAAGAGCTGCATATCGATGCCGACGTCGCGGATGCTCAAGATGGTGAGTCTGCGCTGTATCATGTCGGACACGATTTACTGACAAAGGACTAGATGACTCAATCAACGCACCCAACCTCAGGAAGCCGCTCAGTGGACAGCTGACGATCCGAATGTTGGCCATCAAGGATGTGGACCATGCCGCAACTGGAAGATTCACAAGAGGGCCGGAAACGTTTATTGCCGTCAAGGTTGAGGATACCGTCATGGCTCGCACGAGGGCTTCCAGAAACGATCGCTGGGAGGCCGAATTCCACACTATCGAAGTTGACAAGGCCAACGAGATCGAGTTGACCGTTTACGATAAGCCCGGCGAACACCCAATGCCCATCGCCATGCTCTGGGTTAGAATCTCTGACATCGTTGAGGAACTCCGTCGCAAGAGGATCGAGGCTGAAATGAACAGCTCCGGCTGGGTTTCTGCCGATCGAATGGCCAATACTAGTGCGGCCCCTTCGCAGTTCCCCATGAGCCCGTCTCAGGGCTCTTTTGGGACGGGCTCTCCATCGGCCGGTGGTGAGCAAGGATCGGAAACAGGTCCATTCGGAACTGCTGGTCCCCAGCCACAAGTGCAAACAGGACCTATCGAAGAATGGTTCAACCTAGAGCCTACTGGCCAGATCCAACTTCAGTTGACCTTCAACAAATCTAACAAAGACAGCCGCCCGATTGACCTTGGTCTTGGCAGAAAGGGTGCCGTTCGTCAGCGTAAGGAGGAAGTTCACGAGATGTACGGCCACAAGTTCGTGCAGCATCAGTTTTACAACATCATGCGCTGTGCGCTCTGCGGAGATTTCCTCAAATACTCGGCCGGCATGCAGTGTGAGGACTGCAAGTACACCTGTCACACTAAATGCTATTCCAGCGTGGTCACCAAGTGCATCAGCAAGAGTAACGCTGAGACTGATCCGGACGAGGAGAAGATCAATCATCGTATCCCTCACAGGTTTGCACCTTTCTCCAACATGACTGCAAACTGGTGCTGCCACTGTGGTTATATCCTGCCTTTTGGAAAGAAGAACTGCAGGAAGTGCTCAGGTATGTTATTTCTGAAACCGTCTGCTCTATCATGACACTAATTCCCGCCTAGAATGCGGTCTTACTGCTCACGCTCAGTGTGTGCATCTTGTCCCTGACTTCTGTGGCATGTCAATGGCTGTGGCCAACCAAATTTTGGATGGCATCAGGACCCAAAAGCAGAGACAGGCCAAAGTTTCATCACTTTCAGAAAAGACTCTGCGACCCGGAAAGACCAGCCCTACTAGCACGCACTCTCCGGCTCCTTCGTACTCTAGCTCCGGTGCTCCTCCCTACCAGTCAGGGCCTGCCTCCCCAGAGGCAACCGAGGCTGCTAAGATTATGTACTCGAACCAGACCACTCCACGACCTGGACACCCCGACCGAACTTCATCGAGCTCAACAGCTGCCGCGGCTGCCTCAGCAGCCATGTCTGGAGGGCCTGGCGGCGCTCAACGACAGCATTCTGACTACGGACGCTACAGCGGAGGTTACGATCAGCAACAAGAGGATCCTTATGCTCAAGGAGGTCAATATGGCGCGGGCCAGCAGCGCAAGTACAACCCCGCCGACTATGCGAACGTCAACCCTGGTTATGGAGGACAGCCCCCTGCTGCTCAGGCTCAGCGACCAGTACAACAGCCACCGTCCGCTCAACAACCCCCTCCTCAGCAACCTCTTCCCCCAGTACCGCAACATCAACAGCAGCAGCAAGCTCCTTACCAGCAACCACCAGTGCCAGCACACAAACCTCAGTCTCCAGAAGCCATGTCTCCTAAGCAGCAGTCTGCAGCAGGTGGTCAAAAGACATTGCCTTTGGCTACTGATCCGGGAACTGGCCAGCGCATTGGTCTCGACCATTTCAACTTCCTTGCTGTGCTCGGTAAGGGTAACTTCGGTAAGGTCATGCTTGCTGAGACCAAGCGATCCCGAAAGCTATATGCTATCAAGGTGCTCAAGAAGGAGTTCATTATTGAGAATGACGAGGTCGAGAGTATACGCTCTGAGAAGCGCGTGTTCTTAGTCGCCAATCGAGGAAGGCACCCGTTCTTGACCAACCTGCACGCATGCTTCCAGACCGAGACCCGTGTGTACTTTGTGATGGAGTATGTCAGTGGTGGTGATCTGATGCTGCACATTCAGCGTGGTCAATTCGGTACTAAGCGAGCGCAATTCTATGCTGCCGAGGTCTGCTTGGCGCTCAAGTACTTCCACGAGAACGGCGTCATTTACCGTGATCTGAAGCTCGACAATATCCTTCTTTCGCTTGACGGCCACGTCAAGATTGGTGATTACGGGCTGTGCAAGGAGGATATGTGGTACGGCTCGACAACAAGCACTTTCTGTGGTACTCCCGAGTTTATGGCTCCCGAGGTATGTGCTCAACATTTGGCTACTGTTTGTTCTTTCTACTGACGTCGATTAGATTCTCCTAGACAAGAAGTATGGGCGTGCCGTTGATTGGTGGGCGTTTGGTGTGTTGATTTACCAGATGCTTCTCCAGCAGTCTCCTTTCCGTGGAGAGGATGAGGATGAAATTTACGACGCCATTCTTGCCGACGAGCCTCTCTACCCTATCCATATGCCCCGAGACTCAGTTTCTATTCTTCAGAAGTTGCTCACTCGTGAGCCCGACCAGCGACTCGGAAGTGGCCCAACTGATGCCCAGGAGGTGATGAGCCAGCCATTCTTCCGCAACATCAACTGGGATGACATCTACCACAAGAGAGTGCAGCCTCCTTTTATGCCTCAGATCAAGAGTGCAACTGATACCAGCAACTTCGATTCTGAATTTACTAGTGTTACTCCCGTTCTGACTCCAGTTCAGTCCGGTAAGTTTTGCTGTCTGCATTATCCGTGGCTAAAACTAACACAACTGGCAGTTTTGTCACAAGCCATGCAAGAGGAATTCCGAGGCTTCTCCTACACAGCTGATTTTGATTAAACGACTACATACGAGATTGACGATTTTGCAAATTTTTTCTCTTCCCTTTTTTTCTTTTTCTTTTTGAGACGATGGAGCCGCGGTGGGGTTATTGTCTTGTCTATCGGATACCCAGGAGCGATAGTTAAATAGATGGCCGGACACCGCGGGCAGGTGATGTCGGTGCAGCGAACCCAGCATGGCCGTCTTGATATGACGGCCCCCTTTTTCATGTTCGCTCATCTATAGTGGTTGGTATGTGGATATATGTAGTGGAAGGGTAAAACGTATGGTATAGTCAGAGCCATATGGATAAGGTGAAGCGAGCGTGTTCAGCGGTAGATGAATATCCTAGACAAACAGCATATGAATGGATGTCTGGTTAATAGAAGGGAGAGAGATATCAAAATGGAAACCTTAACCAGTGGGTTATTATGAAGGTATTTGTTACTTGGTGATTGTTGGTTAGAATTTTCTATTCGAGTCCAGCTTCCTAGGGTGCAGGCATTCAATTCCTACTACCTACTTGGTATAGCATCACACATGTATTCAAAGAGATTTCATCGGAAGGTTTGAATAGTTTTAGGAATTTTTTTTTGGCCTAGGTTTTGTTTATTCCATTCAAGCATCCATCTCTTTCTATTTTCTCTATTTCTACTAAGAAGTGTACTCCTTCTGTAGGAGCTTGGCAATAGTGTTGAGTCTGCGGCATATGTTAGTACAACTTTCCATACCCTGAACAGGAGGAATGAAACTCACTGGATGTTGCTAGTACCTTCATAAATGGCACCAATCTTGCTGTCACGGAAGTACTTCTCAGCAAGACCCTCGCGCACAAAGCCCATGCCGCCCATCCACTCAATGGCGGAACCGCTGACACGCCCAGCGACCTGGGAGGCATAGAGCTTGGCCATGGCTGCGTCCTTGACAAAGTCCTCACCGGCCTCCTTCTTGCGGGCAGCGGTGTAGACAAGAGCACGAGCAGCAGTGATCTCGGTGTAGGCCTGGGCGAGCTGGTGCTGCATGCCCTGGAACTCACCGACCAAAGTGCCAAACTGCTTACGGTCGTTCCAGACGTATCGGGCGGCGTTGTCGAAAGCGCCGAGGGCGAGGCCGGTCATCTGGGCAGCGATACCAATTCGACCCTCGTTGAGAAGGCTAATGGCATACTTGTAACCCTGGCCCCGCTCACCAAGCAGGTTCTCCTTGGGAATCTCAACATCGTCAAAGTTGATGACGCATGTGCTTGAGGCCCGGATACCAAGCTTCTTCTCCTTTTTGGCGATAGAGAAGCCCTTGGTGCCCTTCTCGACAAGGAAGGCTGAGATACCCTTGTAACCCTTACTGTGGTCGAGGTTGGCAAATACGATGAAGAGATCCGCCTCCTTGGAATTTGTGATCCACATCTTGCTACCCGAGATCTTGAAACCATCAGCGGTCTCAGTGGCCTTTGTAGCCAAGGCAAAGGCATCGGAGCCAGACACGGGCTCGGAGAGACAGAAAGAGGCGACAGTGTTCGTCGCAAGGCGAGGGAGCCACTTCTTCTTGATAGCAGTGGAACCGTACTTGATAATAGCTGTGTTGCAGAGGGTGTTGTGTACGTCAACCAAGACCGAAACGGAAGGGTCCGCGCGAGCAAGCTCCTCAATGCCGATAATGGCGGCGGTGAAGTTCATACCAGCACCGCCGTACTCCTCGGGGATCTCAATACCCATGAGACCCTGCTCAAAGAGCTGCTCGACAACAGCTGGGTCCATCTCCTCTGCCTCGTCCATGTCGCGCGCGCGAGGAAGAATCACGTCTGTGGCGAACTTGGAGACCGAGTCGACCATGGCGGTCTCGAGCTCTGAGAGGTGGGTGATGGGTGTAGGAGGGATCTCGGAGATGTCGATGTGATCATTGCGACGGGTTGGTGTTGTAGATAGAGGACGAGCATTGTTACTGAATCACAAGCTTAGCAATTGCTTCTGTTAATAGTCTGTTCGTGTGTGGTATACTCACAGGTTTATTCTCGCGACGGAACGGGGAGCGGTAGCTCGTGTGGCAACGCGCTGTGTAAGACCTCGTCCTCCCCTCAGAGCAGGGCGCATGATCCGAGTGAATGACGACGACATGGTGAGTTTTGTGCTGCTGGTCGGAAAGTGAAGAAGAAGCGATAGAATCTATTAGGAGGGGAGAAGAGAAGGGTAGGTAGGGGAGGTAGCTAGGTTAGAGCTAGGCGTGAGGCGGCTATGTTAGAGACGATCACAAGCCAAGAAGCGAGCAGCCAACAAGACCGCTTCTTTGTATGACGCTGTTAGACGAGAAGATGAGAAGAGAGAGCAAGAGAAAGAGGTGAGAAGACTCGATACTCAATTATAATACCTCGGTATATATATAGATCATACATGTTCATTGCCCCCCCGAAACCGCAGCCACACTCCCTCTTAAACGGCAGAAGCGGTTGAAGAAGCTCACTGCTCGGCCATTAGCAGCCGAGGATAACCACCGAGGCAGAGGTTGTTTTCGGTATTACAACGGTAAAGATGGTTTTTTTGGGGTTTAAGCCAATGCGGAATGCGGGGAGGAAAGATGCACCGGTGATTAACCGTTAACGTCAAACACAAGAGGCGGGGTGAGATATAAGACCAACATGTGATTTGATGGGGAACTCGGAGAATCCAATTTCCGCGGTGTAGCTTCCCGTCACGTGATATGAAATCGAGAGGCTGAGATTTTGACATTGGCGCTGGTTAGGCTATGGCGAGGCAGGCCGAATACGGGATCAATTCGACCAAATCTCGCGACAAACCACCTCAATCCGACCGTTCTAATCTCGCCCACCATGGTCGGCTCTATCCTCCGCCAGTTCTTCTCCCCGGCGACACGCCGTCCCCTCGCTGCGGCCCTCTCAACACCACCGCCGAGCCGTCTCCTGCAGCCATGCCTACGAACATTCACAACCTCGATACCCCGCGCTTTTTCTCCTACGACCGCCCGCCCTGCGACGTTGAACCAGGTCCTCCGTGGTATTCGAAAGGGAAAGCGTGCTCGCCACGCTGTCTCCCCTGCTCTGTCCAATACCCATTGTCCGGCTCTCAAGGGCGTGTGCCTCCGAGTTGGTGTCGTTCGACCCAAGAAGCCCAACTCTGGTGAGCGAAAGACTGCCCGTGTCAAGCTCTCCACCGGCGCCGTCGTCACGGCTTATATCCCCGGTGAGGGACACAATATTCAGCAGCACAGTGTTGTGCTTGTGAGGGGTGGTCGTGCGCAGGATTGTCCTGGTGTGAGATACCACCTCGTTCGGGGAGCTCTGGATCTGGTAATTCTTCCCCCTCTCCCTTTAGTGGCCTTTTATTCACACAGGCGGGCGCTTTCTTACATGATTCATTACTGATTATTACAGGGCGGTGTTGCGAGCCGAACAACAAGTCGAAGCAAGTACGGTACAAAGAAACCTAAGAAGGCTACCGTTGGGTAAACAAATCTTGAATTTATAAGCTAGATTGACGAGTTGGGCCGTAATGGTGGCAAAGGGACGATCAAAGATCCGTGTCAAAACTACATAAACCTGGCGGAGGCCATGTATCGATATTGTACACTATTTCAAGCTTTAAACAATTCATAAAAAACGATCCCAAAACATTCTTGATTCATACACTCTACATGACGAAAGCTGTCCAAAGTATTTCAAGCCCAGACGCCTAATGTTGGTTCCCATGAGAACATCTCCTAATACCTACCCCATTTTGTGCAGCCCAGAAATGATGGAGGCAGTCTACCGAGCATTACAACCTGTATGATAACTTACAACCCTATACATCTACCGCCTGACGATGTTGCATTTACTGCTGCTTCTCGTAGCCCTTGGGCTTCTCCATGCCGTTGAGCTCAAAGAATCGGGAAGTGCCTGTGGTTGTGTCAGTTCGCTGTTCTCAAATCAGATTTAGGAATGCATACAAGAGTAACCCTTCCAGTCAAAGTTGTTGTCTGGGTTGCAGTGGCAACGGAGATCCAGGCGTCGCTGCTCGTCAGTTGGGCAGTGCGTAAAGGGGACGTGGTAGTAGGCAATATCCTCAAAGAAGTGAATCTGCTCCTTCTTGAGAAGAAGACTCGCAGCAATAGAGTGCACAGGAGCATCACCCCATCGCTCGTAGAAGAAACCGCCATCCTTGTCAAGCGACTCAAAGTAATCAAGGTAAGGTTTGCTTCGGAGCCAGGACAAGCTACCAACTTCAAAGTTGGACCACTGAAGAGAATTAGTCACGACTTGGTAGACACTAGAATGAAACTTACGAAGTGGCACTTGTTATAGTTCTCACCGCCATCGTCACTAAGGAAACGCATGGAGTTGTCCTCGGAGATGTGCTCGGGGTGGTTCTGCATGAACTTCTTGGTGCTGTCCCATAGAGTAGGAATGGTTTCGATGTATTCGTACAGAGAGAGGACGAAGCTGTACTTCTTGTTGTTCTCGTGCATGACGCGGAAAGGGTCGTAGTGAATGTCGCAGAAGAGCTTGACAGAGGGCTCAACACGCCAGTAGTACTCATAGTTCAACATGAGCTCCTGTCGGAAGAAGAAGCCTGACTCGAATCGGCACATGTGACGGTAGCTAACAGAGTCACCGTAGATGATCTTGCGCTCGTGCATGTCCTCACGGACCTTCCTGGCCTTCTCCTGGTCAATCCACTCGGGGAAAGACCAGTGCTCCTCGGGAATCAGACCATAGTGAGTCTTACCAGAGCAGAGAGAGGATGTGACCTTCTTGAACTGATCGTCAAAGGGCTTGTCGTTGAGGAAGACCCAATCATAGTTATATCGGCGGTTGAAACGATCCTCGACCTGGCGAATGGACTCGGCAATCTCCCAAACATCTTGGTTTCGAGCGAGGGTAACAAATGTAGCGTTCATGCGGGGACCAGGAGCAGTGCCCTGGAGGTTGTTCCAGCCAGCGTCGTTGGGGGACATAGCCAGAGGAGCCTCAGCAAGCCCACCCTGGGCAGGAGCCTCGCCAGGGACCTTAGAGGCCTCAGCAGGGGCACTGCCAGGAGCAGCCTCCTCGCCAGCGGGCTTCTGGGCGGGGATCTCATCCTTGGTGAGGGCAGCATCTCCCTCCCCAGCAGCATGTGCTTCCTCGCCTTGGGGAAAGTTGACATTGTTACCGGCGTCAGGGGACTTGGGGACGGTGCCAGGGGCCTGCTGGTTGCTGGGGCTTCCAGGACCGCCTGGGAAGCTACCAACATTGCCAGGAACGGGAATAGACTCGATCTTGGAATTGGAAAAGAAGTAAAACATAGTGAGCGTCTAAAAGGGGTCAGATTAGCATGTAGCAACATCAGCTGTCATGAGCGTCAAGCCCACGGCGTCCGTGAGGTGACGTACGAAAAGCGCGAGCGCAATATAGCGCACGTAGCGCGTATGACCGGCAGCCATGATGAAAAAGGACTTGACGATAGAAAATCGTCGGATAAAAAGAAGGGTTCAAATGAAGTGGGAGGTAAAAGAAGAAAAAGAAGATGGATGATCGAAAGTCGATGTAGGTAGGCGGCGAGTGGGCGCGCACGGGGAAAAAAGACACCTAGAGAGCAGGGAGTCTGCCAGGGAGCGACGGCTCCAATAACGGCAACTCTTGGGCTGAACTGCCTAAAAAAAAAAATAGATGGTCCAATAAGTACTGCAACAACTGTCTGAGTACCTGGGTAACGTTAATGTTAGTGCCGTGAATAAGAATGGAAATAATCAAGGAGAGAGAAGAGATAAGGCAGAATCGATCATCATGAATTGGACGTCTTGTAGAAGAATAAGTAGCAACAATGAGAAGAGACAATTGAAATCAAAGGCACGCAGCAGGTTGCTAGAGTATTGGAATGGGATGAACAGCGTGTTCTGGGGAGCGGGTCCTTGATCGTCACATCTAAAGTCAGGTACAACGCGGAGAGGCACAGGAAGCCCAGATAAGAGTTTGAATCCAGGTATCTTTAGCAGGGGTTGAGCTACAAAATACCTAACCGTGTCTGCCCAGAGACACCGAAACGTGAGTACTCTCGTTTAGGCCTGTACTTGTCGTGGGCGGCAAGGCGTCTTGAAGAATCTTAGCCTCTGACGTTCAGGGGGTTCACCTGTTAGCGCATCTCAGCTCTAGTGAATGGCTTCTTGTGTCAAACAATTGCCGAGTCCAGACACTTTGGAGTGAGTCTATTGGATTTGATAGCACACTTGTGGCTTGTTTTTGCACGTCGGTTACAAGACAGGTTGCTTAATCATGCATGATTACGACAATCAACGCGACAGAAGACTGATAAGCTGTCTACGGGTGTCAAAGAAACACGAGAAATGGAAGATCGACGGATGTTGGTGCTAGCCATTCTCGTGTTTCTATCCTCCGAGGGTTGACAAGGACCCCCCAACCTGGAACTTGCGTTTGTCCTCTTCCTGGATCATGCAACAACTCTTTTGAGATGCGCCATGTGCCCTTTCAGAGCACTTGGAATGAGAGGTCCACTGATTCTCAAGCCTCAAGTCGAGAAGCTTTTCTCGTAGCACATCTGGCCCTGGATTAGGCTAAGTAACCCATGTCGAATGCATCACCAGTTCTTCTCGTATTGCTTGATGAGATGGATGTGCCCCTTTTCATGTTTCTTGGGCTTGTTTTAGGTTGCCAGCTTGCGAGAACCTTGCTTTCAAGGAACGCTGCAACCAGCCTGTAGGCTGTAGCGATTCTGCCACCATAACCTCAAAGCCGCTGGATCCGGTTCTACACCACTATTCCTCGTTGGGGTTCTTCGACTCAATCGAGTCACTGCCCAGTTGGTCCAACGAACATCAACGAAACACCTCCCTAACTTTATGCTGGAGAGAAAGAAGGTGAGAAAGCAAGCAAGGTATTTTAGTTGTCTCATGGCCCTGAGAGTTGAATGTTCTTGTGATTTTTCTATACGCCCTCGGTGTTTGCTGAACTATCTGCTATAGTAAAAGTGAATTAGACCCGAAGCTGAGTGTAGTTGTTTTGCGCTTCAACTCCTCCTCATATTTGTATACAATATCGTCAAGGATTATTTCTACCTGTTTAGGTGTTATGGCTATCGATGTCTCAAATTGCGAACTCTTATTGCTTTTATTTGAGGCCTGCATAAGCTCATTCTGTATAGCAACTGCACCCAACACAATCAGACAAAGAGAATTGACGCATTGTGATAAACTAGGTAGAATAGACATCACAGCCAGGCACTTATATAAATCTTGAAGCCATTAACAATTGCAGAACTAGGAGAGGAACTGAAGAGCTGAGAATAACCTGCACGTGATATAGCACGTGAGCTTGTGCACCTCCTCTGTCTCATGTGGGGGAAGCGGGCCTGGAGAACAGCTTTGGCACTTCGTCGCATCATCGTTGGCATCAGAGCTTCGCCGCGCATCAACACTGCAGCGCACTCTCCCCTAGCCAGCTGTGCTACTTCAACGACAACAAAGCTCACTGATAGAGCTTCGGAAGTCTCTCGACAACCCTCTTGCTGCCAGCGTAGTGCTCTCCTTGCATGACTGGCCACGATACAACCATTTTGAACCTTGGTTACTGGAAGACATCATGATAGATTTGTGCGCGCTGAACGATCCCAAACATATCTCCTTCTCTTAGTGGTGAGTGGCTTTATTCTAGCTGTTGCTTTCTGGCCCTGCTCGCCTCCTCCGGATACTCCTTGGTACATGTGTCCGAGGCACCCTTCGACTACCTCCGGTACATGGACAAAATCCACAGGGTGGTGAAGCTTCTATCGACGCGGACCCTTTACGTACGAGCCCGGAGATGAGACAAGGACTAGTCTGCCTATGCTATACATGCTCCATGCTGGATGACTATGCAGAACTCAGCCATCTTCGTACCACCAAGGACAATGCGCTTGTGAACAACGGCTCAGCATGCAAAACACCACGGGAAACAGAAATTTTGGCATCATAGGGATTTCAGACATCTCGTCCTACTCATTAGCAGACAGGGTCAGAACACTTAGGATCCAGCTCAGCAAGTCTATGGGGTGTTTTCTGAGGATACCTCGAGCGGGGCATGGAGCTCAAAGTGACCACATTTGACTGGTGTTGGTACTAAATTCTTTCATAGTACAATCGACGTCCACTTGCCTAAATCCTTTCAAGATGTCCTTCTTCGGTTTCGATAATGCGCGCCACAACACGGCGGCGCCTGGCTTCTCCCAAGCTCACGACCCATTTGCTGGATTGTCGGGTAGGGATGGAGAGGCCGATGATGCTCTCGATTTTGAGGAGACCTATGATGGTCTTGGAGATCAGCTCGAAGAGACTGGCGACGCATTCAACGACGATACCTTTGGTGACAGTGGCCCCACGGTTTCCCGCAATGCCGGCAATGACTTTGACTTCTTTGGCCAGACTGCCAAGGTTGCTGATGCGATAGAGGAGGAACACCTTCGCTATCATCGCCAGCAACCAGTAGCCAAGGCCGCAGCTCAACAGGCTTCTGCTCCCGCTCAACAATATGCCTCGGCCGACTATCAATCCTACTATTCTGGCCAGCCTTACCAGCAGTCCTTCCAGCAGCCTGTGCGATCTGGTTATGAAAAGTATCGTGACCCCGAACCACTTCCCGATCTACACGTTGACCGAAGTATTTGGGGTATTGGACCTTCCAAGCCTGCTCAACAAGCATCGCCGGCCCCTATTCCTGCGGCCCAGCCTGCTCAACCTGCTCAACCCCCATCCAGCCGCAAGGTCATGAGCTTGGAGGAGGTCGAGGCCGCCATGCGATCTCAGCCCAAGCAGCAGACGCCTCAGCCTCATGTTGCTGATCTTTCCTACCAGCAGCAACCTCCAGGATTTGCTACTCACCAGCACCAGCCTCCCCAACCCCACGGGCAAGGCCAACCGGTGACTATTCTGCAGAGACCTCAAAGCACCCAGTCAAAGCCCACACCGCCAGCCTCGGGACTTCAGACGACCCCTATCCAACATCAGCAGCAGCACCATGCCCACCCGACACAAATTCTGCAGAACCCCAACCGTGGAGGCCCGGAAGCGCATGTGCCGCCTCAGCAAGGCCACCATGCCAAACAGTCCCAGGGTGCCATTCCCAGCGTCGCACAGTTGCAGGCTCACCCCCAGATGCAGCAGATGTCGGAGGAGGAGAAGGCAGCTTATTTGGATCAGGAGACCAAGAGGGCCAAGCGCAACCACAAGATCTGGCTTCTGTCCAAGGATAATGGGTTGATGACTCCCCAGGACAAGAACTTCATCACTCGTATCCAGCTCCAGCAGCTCGTTTCCGCTACCGGTAACCCTGTCGAGGGATCTGATGCGTCGATTGCCGAGGACTTTTATTATCAGGTCTACAGCCATATTCGAGCCGGTCAACGCCAGAACCCTAGCCAGCCCCTTAGCAACTTTGCGCAAACCTATCTGTACCAGACCGGTAGCCGCCAGGGTGGCATGCGCCGACATGGTCGGCCCGCTGAGAACCATTTCCAAAGAATGGAGCAGCAAGTGCAACGAGCTGTCGAGGCCGCCAAGAATAAACCCAAGAACCCCCAGCTGGTTATTGCTGGTAGTCTAGGCAAGATCTCATTCAGCAATGCCAAGACGCCCAAGCCTCTCCTCAATATCAAGCGTACCGAAAGCGAGCATCAACGGCCAAACAATGGCAAGAAGGGATCTAGCCTCGACCGAAAGACTATCTTGCGAAACGTAGAGAAGGTTTACCAGACTCTTATGCAGATTGAAGACCATGTCCGACTTATTCCACCTCCAATGACCAGTCCCGATGAGGAGCTTGAGAACAAGCATAAGGAGTGGGCCACCATTCTCGAGGCCTACAATGCCAAGCTCTGGGAAGAGCTCAAGGTCCACGAGCAGATTGGAGTTGTTGTTCCTCACCCATTCATCGCTTTCTTGTCTTGTGCCAAGGGAGAGAAGGCCATTCCTCGGCTTTTCCCCCATCTCTCTTTTGAACAACGAACCACTATCTTGACCATGATCATCTACCATCTTGACCAGTTGGATGTCGTCCAGGGCGCCGCTATTACACCAGGTGAAGTGACGACAATCAACTCACGAATGCGAGAGAAGATTGAACTTTTCATCTCCACTGTCATGCCATCGCTGATGCAATACTTCAACGACACGGGTCTGGACATTGTTGATGGTGTTTTGAACCTCATTGCTACGAAGCTCAATGTTGATCTCATCGCTAGATCAAGAATTGGTGTGTCCATGCTGACCCTCATCCTCAGTCGTGCCGTGCTCCTCAAGCAGACTGGAGCAGGTACGCCTGAGCAGTGGGATAACTGGTGCGTAGATTCTCAACTACAATATGTAACCTTTACTGACAAACGACAGGGATCGAACGTTTGAAATCCTGTTCAGCAGGCTTGAGCCTTCGCTACCGTACATCTTCCCTGGTAGCGTCAACACCGGAGAGGACGTCTACGTATGGCAGCTTCTTGCAGCTATGGGCGTCAGCGCCACTCATGACCAACAAACCCGCTTGGTTCTTGCTGTCAAGGACCGCGTGCTCGACACTGTCACTGTCTCAAAGACACTGCCTCCCGCCATGGGGGCCGAGCGACTGAACAGCGTCAACCTGTTCATGCGATCCATCGGTTTGGATGTCGAGCTTCTCCAGTAAACAAAATGTTTGACAAACATGCCGTTGTCGGTAATTCTTGGGCTTTTCGTGGGCTGGCATATGGGAACACTCGAGAGAGCCGGAATAAGCAGGGTGCAACAAAACAGGGTTTTACTCGCTGGCGAAAGAATATTGGGAGTGATGCGTAACGGGTCATTCTGGGTGTACGAAGTTCTAAACAGCGACATGGCGAGTGCTCAATGCGTTCGTGTATACCGGCATTACTGCCGGATGATTATTACTCATGGAGAGAATTTGGAAGGGGACTCTTGTCCATTGAGAAACTAGGTCATATCGTATTTGAAAATTTACGCGTTTTTGCAAAGCATTTCCAACTTTTCGCGCCACAGTAGTCCGATTGTATGCCCTTTGTCTATATAAAACTACAGATCCTGGTACGCCGTTTGATGCAATCCATTTGAAGTAGCCCTGATTCAAGTCAACGCCTAGCGATCAGTCGTCAATGTTGACCGTCTTTGAAGCTGCAGCCCGAGGTTTGCCTCCCCGTCGAGGAACACCTCCCGCAGCTCCACCCCGTGGTCGGAGCTTAGGTTTCCGTGCCTCTTCCGACTCAGGTGCAGGCTGCTCTGGCTTCTTGGCGGGAGGTGCTGGTTTAGGCTCCTCCTTGACGACGGGCTCGGGCGCCGCTTGTGGCCGCTTGATACCACTAACGGCCTCGAGAAGGTCATCGTCGTCCCACCGGCGAGCAAATTTGGGCACTGATTCTTCGAGTAACCGCCCATCCTCTTCGGGAGCGTCGGGCTTTTGTTCTCCTTCTTCAGCGCCCACTTCTTCTGTAGGACGTAGGAAAAGGCTCTCGTTGTAGACCTCCCACGCGGCCTCCTCGTTCTCGTCTGTGTAGTGCATAGTGCGCCAGTGCTCAGTCTGCACGGATCGTAGACGGTCGGCCATGGTCTCGGTAGTAACGGTATCACCATCGCCGGTGGTCTTGACCGTCATGTGGATTGCACGCGCGGTGCCGCCTGCTGTTGTCGGGGCTGAGTCCTTGGAGGCTGCAGCCTGGCGTTCCTGTTGAACGGTTGCGTCGATGTGGTGGAGTTGAGGGCGTAGGTGAACGAGCGACGATACGGGCGTGAGATGTAGGTCCTCTGGAGAAACAGTTAGATAATGCATGTGCCTGTTAAAGCCGGTGCGACATACTGCCTTGAAAGACGCCGACCATGTGCTGAACCTCCTTGTACTCGGGATACTGTCCACCAAGCGTCTGTATCCGAAGTACCTTGTCCTGCCTGACGGCTTCTGCCCAATCCATATGCTCATCCTCCTCCGCATCGGCCTTCTTCCTCCCGCCTCGAGCCTGAACTGTGCCAAAGCCAAAACCACCAGCCAGACCGTGACTGCCGCCATTCTTGGTCGCCATAGAAGTGTGCAGTGTCTTTCCCCACTTGAGACCCTTCTCGCGATCATAGGCGACAGTATTGTCGAGAGGCACGTCGACTTCGACCATGCCGGCCTGGGCCTTGACGCGGAGCTCGGTGGGTGGTGGCCGAGGAGCGTCATCGGTGCGGTTGGGATGCTGGAGGACGAGAAGGCGGCGGCCTAGTGGAAGTGAGGGGTTAATGAAGACGTTGTAAGTCGCGGTGACTGGGTCATCATCGTCGTCGCCGTCGTTTATCGTGGAGGTCTCGTTGGTTTTTGCAGAGGGCTTGAGGCTGGCGTCGACGTCCATCTCATCAACATCCATTGAGGCCGTAGGAGCCGGCGTATCTGACTCAGTAGACATTGTGTAGAGAACTTTGAGGTTGAAGAGAGTTCCTTGGGGTAGCCTGCTTTACGATAAACAGGCGGAGACTCGTTGTTGTCGGTCGCTCTTGGTGGGAGGATTACGAGTCGTTCCTAAAGTTTGCTTTGCGACAAGCGCTATGTGCAGCTATAAGTGACACTCCCTGGGCTGAAGAAGAGCCTTGGTTCTACAAACAGGCTTTCAGCTGATAGATAAAGCTTCAAAATCTTTGCGATAGCGATTTTATGTGAAATAAGTCATGTGTGATTGTTGTCAATTTGCAAAAGCATCAAAAGCCGGGAGGGGCGATCGTAGAGAAATTTCGAGGTTCGTCCCCCGCCAAAGTTTAGATCTTTATCTTATCAACGCTTGAGGGGTCTCGGGAGTCCAAGATTCAAACCACCAATAACAACATCCAGACTATTTGTACCAGATGTTGAAATACTGAAGGATAATGATTCAATTTCTCTTTTGTACTTTAATACTTTTGGTGGACAAGACTAGACGCTTAATGACGAGTTCACTTCTCTGAATAGATCAGTTTATATCTTTTGCGAAACTCCATTGATGCCACAGGACGGGCAGCCACAAGTTGATGTAGATGCAAGTCACCACGAGTATTCGACCGAGTCTCGTCGCCCTGAAGCCAAATACCCTCTATCGGTTCTTACCACGATCGCGTCGTCCACCCTCCAACACCTTGACTCTCTTGTTGAACCTCTCCCCAATACCACCTCCCACGCCACTTCCACGAGGTCCATCCGTCGTGTCGATTCCACGCTTTCGACTCTTGTCCAGCAGCGCACGCACGTTACCACCAGACTGCTTGCGCTTGGTAAGGCGGTCGATACGATCGACACCCTCTCCCAGGTTGTGCCAATCCTCGCCGCCAAATTGCATGCGGCCACTGCGACCGGCCTGCTTCGCCTTCTGGGCGCGATCCTTCTTGCTCTCCTTGGGAAGACGTGTGAAATTCATCTCTTCATATTCTCGGCGCTCCGCCTCCTCCTTTCGCTCGGCATCGGTCTTCATCTTGCGGCCACCCTGGACGATTGTAGTACCAATGCTGGGCTCAGCCAAGGGCGCGCTGGACAGCTCTGAGGCGACGAATTCCTCCATGGTGTGAGACTTGCCAGGGCGACGGTCGAACTTCTCGCGCCGTTGAGGCGCATCCATTGTTTGGCGATCTCTCTTGGGCGGGCGATAGACGCCTGAAGCTCCGCCATCACGCTCTGCGCGGCGGGCGGTAACATCATCGGCCATAGAACCAAAATCACCAGGCTTATGAGACAGTGCTTCGGCATCCGCCTCCTCCTCTGAATCTTCCTCTTCTTCCTCAGAATCTAAACCAGCCTCAGCCTTGGCCTCCTTCGCCTGTCTCTCACGCTCCGCGTCGTCTGCCGTTCGGAGGAATCGATCGATAGAGAAGCGCAGTTTCTCTTCCAGCGGTCGTGCTCCTCTCTCAAGGTAAAGTCGTAGCTCCACTAGCTTTGCTCTCACAGATTCATCGAGTTCGCTATCATCTTCGACTATATTTTCCGAGTCCGATTTCGAGTTGCGCAATTTGAGAAGGATCAAGAACACAAGGTTTTGCAGGTACGAGAGCAGGAGCTCGTTCTTGACGTCGAGGAGTGAAATGCCATCCTTCTGGTGCTCAATGGAAGCGAGTTTGGGCGTGACCTCGAGTGCCGAAGACAGCGACTGTGTCAGCGAAGTCAGAAGCGCGGGTAATGTTGTAGGGGCTGCCATTTTGGGGGGTTGTTTGCCAGGGATTGCAAATCTCCCAGGTAGAACAGTGAAAAGTGATGTCTCGTCAAAAAGTTTGGAGCGCTTTAACTTTTTAGCGGGGCTCTCTTGGCTTGAACTCCACAAATGCCACTCATTCCTGCGGTGCGAGCCACAAACGCCACACGCGGACTCTTTCACTTGCCGCAGATCCCTGTTTCGAACTCGTGGCTCATCCACCTGACTAAGCAATCACCTTGTCTGGAACTTGAACTTTGGCCAGATATTACAGCGAGTGCCTCGAAGCTCCCTGTTCGACGCCTCACTCTCGCAGCTCTTCCGCTGGCTTGATTCACCACACGATCCTTTATATCATCGACAGACTAAAGCAGGAAAAAGCTATTGAGCCTGTTTCTCAAAGACTGCTTCTTTTTTAATTTCCCTTTCTCGTTGCTTCGAAATTGCGGGTCGCGCAAGTCGTCGTCAGCTTGGAGCTTAATTCAACAGCTTCACATCTTGGCTTCCGCAACGCTTCTTTATCAACCTTTATCGGTCTGCGCATGACCTAACTCCACGACATGCATTTCCGAGACTTTGCGCCTTCTACGGCGCTTCTTACCTCGCTGCTAGCTGTACCTCAGCTGGCTTCTGCCTTTTACCTCCCCGGTGTTGCCCCAACTACCTACAAGGAGGGAGATAAGGTTCCTCTCTACGTCAACAGCATCAAGCCCGTCGACCGCTCTCAAGACCCCCGGCTGCACGCCGTTGTCTCATACGACTACTATCACCCTGCGTTCCAATTCTGCAAACCCGAGGGTGGCCCTCAGTATGTGTCGGAAAGTCTGGGCAGTATCCTCTTCGGAGACCGTATCATGACTTCTCCTTTCGAGCTTATCATGGGCAAGAACGAGACCTGCAAGCCTCTTTGCGAAGTCACATATCCTGAGAAATCCATTAATTTCGTCAAGAGCCGCATCGAACAGGGCTACAGCCTGGAATGGCTGGTGGACGGATTGCCAGCTGGTCAGGAAGTACTTGACCAACTGACTGGTACTACATTTTACAACCCCCGGTTCTTGCTTGGCCAGGACGATAAGGACGACAATATTCTCTTCAACAATCATTACGAAATCTTCGTCGAGTACCACGAGGTCAACAAAGATCCCAACCAGCGCCGCGTCGTTGGTGTAATTGTGCAGCCCAGTTCCAAGGAGTATGGCGGCAAACCCGATTGTGCCAACCACCAGCCCATTGTGTTGACTGGCAAGGAGCAGCATGTGGCCTTTAGCTACAGTGTGTTCTGGCGCAAGTCCGAGACTGCCTGGGCCACTCGATGGGACAAGTACTTGCACGTCTTTGATCCCAAGATTCACTGGTTCTGGCTCATCGACACTGCTATTATCGTCGTTATCCTCGTCCTCACCGTCATGTCTATTCTGGTCCGCGCTCTCAAGAAGGATATTGCCCGCTACAACCGACTTGATCAGATCGATCTCGACGACTTTGGCGGTACGTCGGTTGTTGAGGATGGTGTGCAGGAGGACTCCGGTTGGAAACTTGTTCATGGCGATGTCTTCCGAAGCCCTTCGCGTCCTTTGCTCCTCTCGATCCTGGCCGGCAATGGTGTTCAGCTGTTCTGTATGACGGGATGTACTATCCTCTTTGCCCTGCTTGGCTTCCTCTCTCCCTCCAACCGTGGATCCCTTGGAACGATCATGATCCTCATGTATACCGTCCTTGGCTTTGTTGGTGGTTATGTTTCCGCTCGGACTTACAAGGCTTGGCAGGGCGAGAGCTGGAAGTTGAACATTGCTTTGACCCCTATCCTGGTTCCTGGTATTGTCTTCTCCAGCTTCTTCCTCCTGAACCTCTTCCTCTGGGCTAAGCAGTCGTCTGGCGCCGTTCCGTTCACTACTATGCTTGTGATTGTCGCCATCTGGTTCATCATCTCAATTCCTCTCTCCTTTGGTGGTTCTTGGCTTGGATTCCGTTCTCCTCAGTTCGAGCCTCCTGTCCGCACCAACCAGATTCCTCGACAGATCCCTCCTGCGAGCACTTACCTCAAGCCCATTCCCAGCGTGCTCATCGTGGGTCTTCTTCCTTTCGGTGCCATCTTCGTCGAGCTCTTCTTTATCATGAACTCGATCTGGTTCAGCAGGATCTACTACATGTTCGGCTTCTTGTTCCTCTGCTACGGTCTCATGATCGTTGTCTGCGCTGCTGTCACCATCCTCATGGTGTACTTCCTGCTATGCTCCGAAAACTACAACTGGCAGTGGAGGTCTTTCCTCGCTGCTGGTATGAGCGGCGGCTACATTTTTATCAACTGCCTTTTGTATCTCATCACAAAGGTCAGGGCGAGTGGACTGGCTGGTATTGTGCTCTACGTAGGATACAGTGCCATCATCTCATTCCTCTTCTTCATTCTTACCGGTAAGTTAATCCTTCCACTATACTGGCTATATGATTCTAACTCTTCCAGGCTCCATTGGCTACTTCGCCAGTTGGTGGTTCGTTCGTAAGATCTACGCGTCCATCAAGATTGACTAATAGGTGTTCACACCAATGCTACGAAAGAACCGACCATCAACGACAAGTGACTAATGAAAAAAAGAGACGGAATGTAGTGTTTGTAACAATACATGTACGACCAGCGTCTGGAATTTGCGTTTACCATGAGCCGCACCTTAAAATCACGATGAAGAAGAAAGCGGCGAGATCATGGTGATAAAGATCCGTGGTTGTTGCATCAGTTCGCTGGCGTGTATGGAGTAGATCCATTTTCATTTAGACGGATATCAAAATCGGGGCAGGGCCCGACAGAGCCGAGCTGTGTTGGCTAATGATGAGGAGGGGTATTATGTTATGCATTGTTTCAAGCTTATTATAGATGTGAAAAGTCCCTTGGCTTATATGCTTTCTCAATCTCAATCTCAATCATCGTCGTCGTCGTCGTCATCCAAATCATCGAGGTTGGTGAACTGGAACTGGGCCTTTTGTTGAGGAGGCCCAGTAGGGCTTCTCTGCTCGCCAGGGGCAGCTGAAGGACCGCCTACCAGACTTGCTCGCCTCCAAGCCTCTTGGTCCTTCTCCCTCTGGCGCTCCATCTCAATGCGCTGGCGCTCGCGTTCCTCGCGGATCTTCCTCTCGCGCTCCTCCTGAGCAATGCGATCCTCCTCTTCCTTCTGCTTCCTTTCCTCTTCCTCGCGGCGCTTGCGTTCCTCTTCCTCCGCGGGATCATAGCCCTTGGGGTTGATGCCTTGCTCCAGCAGGACTTGGTTAGCAGCCAAAGCGCCAGCGCCAATTTGAAGATCGTTTGGCCAGGGGAGGAAGATCTGGTCGGTCAGGGGGTTCAAGAATTGGGTCCACTCGCTGGGTAGGCTGGTGTTTGCGGACATGGAGGACTGCTGGGTCGCAGGTTCTTGTGAGACATGTGGCGTGCCGTTCATAACCGCTGGGCTTTGGACCTGGGATGATGGAGGCGCAGAGGGTGTCATGACAGATGCAGTTTGCGAATCGGGCCCAGGTGTATGCCCGTCTGGCGTGGGCGGCACAGCCTTGATGGTACCCGCTGGGGGCATGGTCGTTTTGCTAATGCGTCGAGCATAGCTGAGCAGTTCTTCGTACGCGATAGGATAACTGGGGCCAGCAGGAAAGGTAGTGGTGTGCGTTGTTACGATATCCTTGCGGGTGGTTGCGAGGTTGGAGAGAGTTTCGCGAATTTGGGCATCGAGAGCTGCCGATGATTGGCGCAATTGCTGAATGCGTAGGTAGTTATTTTGATGGGTTTGCACTGAGAGCGTGGTCAGTTGCAAGAACAGCCTGCTTACTGGGAAAAGGCAAGCTACCTTCTTCCAAGCCTCTGCTTAATTCTTTGTCGGCCGCGTCGAGCTCATCACCTTGCTGTGTGGAAGGGTGGTATTTGGTGACTGAATCTATCAAATTTGCGAGAGCCTTCTCTAATCGCTCAAAGCGACCATCAATGTACGTGTCCATCATACATTCATGGTAGAGGCACCCGAGTTGCCAAGGTAAATAAAGACTACAAAGTAAATAGAAGACCAAAGACTTCAAGACAAGGCTGTTAAAGCAGGTCGAAGCTCGAATGTGAAGTGGGTCAACAATTTGCCTCGCAATTGGTCGGCTGGATCATAGCTTCTTTTTTACGCCTGAGGCCAAACCAGCCCGATCTTTCCCGTTCGGCAAACTCGCGCAACCAAGGCTATTCTTTTACGACGACGAAATCGACGAGCAATTGAACGACGAAACAGGCTTCCACCGCCCTACGATTCAAGATGGTCTCCTACGTACGTCCAACCCACTCGATACCGCTGCCAAAACGGGCCTATTCGCAATTGCCAATTGCTCTCGGCGTCTTCAACACAGCGAACAGTCGACTGACCAGATTCTTGACAGACTCCCATCCGCATGGCGGAATTCAAGAGCAACTATGGTCCTAAGTACGTCTTTCCCCTCTAGTCAAATATCGATGCGTCGAATACGAAGCCACCCTTCACCACACGAGCGAACTGCGGCTTTCGAGATCACAAGTGACGATCGATATGGAATTGTGACGTTGGCTAATGCTCTGGAACAGGTACCATACCCAGCCCAACATTGCTGGCCTTACTCCACAGAGTGCCATCAGAATGTGAGTTCATGTCGCCCATTCGAAACCGATCGAGAACGGATAGCACACGAGCGAGTCGAACCCACAACCTCCCTTCCGTGTCTCCGAAGTCCCTGGCCAGACAACCGCGGTTGAGATGGGCATAATGGATGATGAGGCTCGGAGGTGGAATCGACAGCCGTGCTAAACGACCGATTGTCATGCTACGAACGAGTTCTAACAGGGTACAGCGGCTCCCGCCTCGCTATGTACGGTGCTCCCGCCGCTGTTGCTGTTCTCCTCTTCGCCAACGGCATCCCCCGTGTGCAGCGCGACATCCTCCAGGTACGAGTCGATACTTGAATCACAACGCTTGGCCACGATGCTAACTCCCCTACAGAAGATTCCCTTCATCGGCGGCTACTTCCGAAAGGAGATCCACCCCGCTGACAACGTAAGTTCTTTGTGCACATTACAAGCCATTGAAGCCAGTAACTAACTCTCTGTCTAGCCCTTCTAAATCAACTGGTGGATTGCGGAAGATAGACGTTGTTCAGCGCCCGTGCCCGTGGCGGCTCTCCTTGTATAAGATATTCCAAATAGACGTGTTCTAAGCCTTGAATTTATTCTGCTGTGAAATGTAAGGCCTGTGATTGGCCCAGCTTCAGTTGTCATGTAAAAAGCCTACGTTGATGAGGAATTGTCAAGCTTGTGGCGATATAGAAGGAGTTCGGACTAATAAAACTGATAAAACTATCTTGACAATCAACTTGATTGTTTTTCTGAATAACGCTTGTAAATACAGTTAGGCGTATTGTTCATTCAAGTCTCCTAACTAATAGTAATCTGTAGGTATGGGGACAGTGCATGTAACTCACTGCGAACCACTTTTTTGTCTTCTAACTACATGCACAACTCAACTCATGCCGTCTTATACCAATCTCATGCAGATAGATGTCAGTCAGTCATTCATTTTATACAAACCTTCCTTTTATTTTAAACTCATCTATTTATCACCAGCAAACTTCTACCCCTCAGGTCATGAAAAGGCTTCACTCTTCCAAGCGCTAAACTCTGCGTGACTTCGCTGACTGCTCTGGTGAACACTTGTCAAGATGGAGCCATCGTCACTATCGTTCTGGACGGCATCAAGCGGCCTTGTCGTGCTGCCCTTTTGCTTTTGGCTATCTAACAAGTCTGGAGGCTCAATTTCGCGCTTGGGCGTTGCGTTTTCCTTCTCACTTGCTGCCGCCTGTTTTTCTTGGCTGTACGTTGTCTCAGCGCTGGTCCCTGAGCCTTACTTGGTAAGTCCTGTTACGTTACCAAGTGCTTCACATGCTGACAATAGGATAGGATGAGGTCTTTCATATACCCCAGGCCCAGAAATACTGCCAAGGAAGATTCCAAGAGTGGGATGACAAGATCACTACGCCCCCAGGCCTGTGAGTCTACAGGCGCCCCAGTGTCCTACCTTATTCCTAGCAGTGCTGATCGAAACTCAGTTACCTTCTCTCTCTCCTGCTTCCTGGAGTTGTGCGTCCCAATGGTTCTCTAGGTGGATATGTCTGCGATGCTAAGAATCTACGAGCTGCCAACGCCGTCGCGTTGATGGTCCTAGCCTACTTGGCCCTGAAATGCCGTCGTGAGATTGAAGCACGTCTCTATGAGGCTCATTCCTCGACAAGGCTACGTGTGACTTCGCAGTATGCACTTCATACTGCATTCAACATCGCCCTCTTTCCGCTTCTGTTTTTCTTCTCTGGGCTGTATTACACCGATGTTGCGTCTACTGCAGCCGTTCTGGTCGCGTTTTTGAACCACTTGAAGCGTACTGGACGAGATCAAAGCTCGCCTCTGAGCGATCTTGCGACGATATTCCTTGGAGTTTTCACGCTCCTCTTCCGTCAGACGAATGTCTTCTGGGTCGTCGTGTATATGGGCGGCATGGAAGCTGTCCACGCCATCAAGACGTTGCGACCAGAGCGGGTTGATCAACCAATCATCCTGACTCTGTTTGAGCAGATCAAGTACTATGCCTGGCGATATTCTCTTGGAGATATTCATGATCCGCCATTACATATGCTGTGGCCAGACGGTAAACCCGGTGCCTCGACTGATATTGAACACATCACTAATTTGGATCAGACATGATTTTCTGTGTTGCTAGCCTAGGTATCGCGGCAATCTGCAATCCGATCCGCGTCATTCGACAGATATGGCCTTATGTTGCCGTTCTCGTCTCATTTGGAGGATTTGTCGCTTGGAATGGTGGTGTTGTGCTTGGTAAGTTCTTCATAGCAGCCGTTGTGTCTTAAACTAACTAGGAGTAGGCGATAAATCCAATCATGTCGCTACTATTCACCTCCCACAGATGCTCTACATCTGGCCCTTCTTTGCCTTCTTCTCGCTTCCGCTCCTTATTCCCTACGCTCTTCCTCTCATCAACATCATACTTCGCATACCCCCTGTTGTATCGCCTGCAACAGCTCGCGAACCAGCCCCTGAAACAGAGACTACACCTGTATCGGTCTCGTCTTTATTCAGCAAGTCCCGAAACCGAAGTCAACAGGCCTCTGGAAGCGGTTCCACAGGAGACTCGACGGTCAATGCTTCGAATAGCCATCTGCAGCAGTCCAAGGCGCTGCAAATCGTAAATTACATCTTCGGTAGCAAAATCTTCTTCTGGCTGCTCTACCTCGTAGCGACAATCCTACTCTCGGTTGCCATTGTCCGCTACAATACGATCATCCACCCTTTCACTCTAGCTGATAATCGTCATTATATGTTCTACGTTTTTCGATACACGATCCGACGAGCTTCTTGGATTCGATACGCTCTTGTTGTTCCCTACACCTTGGCCCGATGGATGACCTGGGGCACTATCGCTGGCTGCTCACAGTGGTTCTGGATTGTTCATAAACCTGCCTGTTCCACGTATGAAAGGGGGCTAGGAAATCCTCCGTTTCTAAGCCATCCCATATTCATTAACCGTGGGTTTACGCCGCGTCAGACGAATTCTGCTTTTCCAACTGAGGTCGGGGATGGTTCTCCTGTTGCTCCCGAGCAGCAGGAATTGGGCGAGGCTTTGGCAAAGGACCCTTTGCTAGCTTCTATTGAACCAGCTTCAACTTCGACTGGTCTCATCTTTTTGCTCGCCACAACCTTGTCGCTCATGACAGCTCCGCTTGTAGAGCCACGATACTTTATCATCCCGTGGGTAATGTGGAGGTTACTCGTGCCAGCATGGAGACTCCATGATCATGACGTTTGCGACAGTGCTACCGCGAGACTGGCAAGACATCCAAAGACCAGGTCATTGTTCCTGTTCTTTCAGCGCTATGATCTGCGTCTTATCGTTGAAACGTTTTGGTTCATCGCCATCAACGTGGCGACCGGCTACATTTTTCTCTGTAAGCCTTATCTGTGGAAAGCCGAGGATGGGACGCTGCTGGATGAAGGTCGACTTCAGCGATTCATGTGGTAGAACTGAGGTGAAAGAGAAAGAGACTGGGGATAAGTATTTGCAGTGAGATGCTGGTTTTGTATTTTTGTCCCGCAGGCGTGTAACCCTAGTATCTCTGGGGAAAGATTCATGCCACTTGTAAAATATACCCAAGCACTGAACGCCGTACCCCATGGCCCAAATCCCAGCCGACCCGTAAGCCAATCCATATCCGTACCCAGTTGATTCATTATCGTGTCTTTCAGGCTATTCCACGAAGTGACCTCGATGCTCTATGTCCCAAAAGGGCTTCTCTCATGCAATGACTGATACGCAATCGTATCTTTCCCACAACACAGTTGTTCAAGACAATTCATCTGATTTCGTTATATTCCACGTCCTTATAAACTCAGTCGATCCAGACTCAAGCCATCATTGCTCCTCACGCGGCGGATAACGCCAAGCTTAAAGAACTTTTCCTCACCGCCAGCAGTGCGTCCGCCGATATACCACTTATCGGCGCCTATGACATCGCGAAACCCTTCGCTACTGCTATCGCTCCCACGGCGGCCAGATGATCCAGGAATGGGAATGGCGGTGCCGTTGCTGGGGGAGGTTGATGTAGAAGGTGATGAGGAAGAGGCGGTGGGGCGGGGAGGGCGGATAGCGACGCTGGAGGTGGTTGGTTGCTGTTGAGGCTGTTGATGGTGATGATGGTGGTGGTGGTGGTGGTGATGTGATGACGAGGTAGGCGGTGAAGACGAAGGAGTTGAGGATGCGGCGGCGGTTGTGGCTGTGGTGGTGGTGGTTGTTGTTGTTGTTGTATCTCGGGCGTGCTTATTTGGTTGGTGTTGGTGTTGATGTTGAGACGATGCCGTTGTGATGGAGGGGCCTTGAGGACGGAAGGCGGCGAGGAAGGAAGAGAGGAAGTAAGGGCGTTGTGAAGGCATGGTTGAATGATCGATCGAGGCAGCGTAGAGTGGTGTAGAGTGGTTGTTTAAACAGGACTCGACAAGTTAGCCGAGCGACGGTCCGAGGCGAGGCGAGTCGACTCGACTCGGTAGTAAGGGCAAAGGCGAAGGCGACGGTGAAGGTGACGGTGACGGTCAAGATTCAGACGCTGATTGTTGAGCAATCAAACAAAGGGATCCAGTCCCTAATTCAATTCTTCTGGTTATACGTGTGCGTGTGTTTGGTGACGGACTTTGACGACGTAGCGATTAAAGAGGGATGTGGTGGAGGAAACAGTCTGGGGACGTTCCCGTTTATCGCATGGACTGCAGTCACTGACGTCGAAGGTTTTTTTGCGGAGGCCGAAGTGGGTGGCCGGTATAACCCGGACTCGGTAAAACGTAATGCTAATGGCAGGGTTACGATAGGCTAGGTACGTAGTACAGTACAAGATGGGATGGATGCTGCTTTAAGGAGGGCACGTGCAGCCAACAGCTACGAAATATGAAATGAGCGTCCATGCAATGCACAATACACAATGCACTCATGCATCAACCGCCAAGGGAAAGAAAAAGAGAAGAGAAGCTCGGCTGGGCTTGCACTATGATAGTTGGAGTCGAAACGCGGAGCAGGATTCTGCTGTGATTGGATGAGGGGAGTTGAGGATGTGGTTGATGGCTGACTGGAGGTGTGCAACTGGCGGTTATTTTGTTAGCAAGAGGTTAATAAAGCTGGGGGAGTTGAGCCACTATATGACGATGTACACTGCTGACTATCTCAACTCAATAGAAGCAGTTTATCTATATCATGAATTTAATTAACACAGTATTAAAGTTTTACATACGTCAATTGCTTTATAAATTCAAGCATCAAAAAAAAGACAAAGCATGTACACACACATTCATCCGTCTCAACACCCTCCTCATCCCACCGTTGAGTATCACTCACATCCACCCATCCATCCATCCATCCATCCATCCATCCATATGTCAGTGAGAAAAAGCAAAGAAGGGTCATTTTACGCGAATTCCTTCCTTCTGCGTCTAGACTTTTGGCATGCACATCTCTCTCTCCCCTGAGCAGGACCAGAATGATGGTGGATGGCAGCTTCACCAGCTCTTGAAGATCACTTCCAGATCCAAGCCTGGACAGGACTAGCCTAGCTAGCTCGCGGCAGACAAGAGAGATAACCCTGTTTTTGCAAGCCTTTAGTTAGCATCCCACGTTTTTGGTTTAAGCATCGCGATGAAAGAGCGTGCTTATGGTTGAGCGTGTGGTACTTGATAGTCAACTCAAAGTTGTTTGATACTCGTTACTGAGGTTTGGTTTCCAGCAACGTGATAGCAGGGATGTATCTCCGCCGGCTGGCAATGTTCCCGTCTTGTTTCCGCACTTAAAGCAGCGTCTCCTCCGGACTCCGAGCTCTCGGGTCAAAGGGGATCACTTGTGACAGGTGGAGATCGAGCAGGCATCGTCGTGAGCTGAATGTGGTATGTACATACATACATACATACATATATGTGAGTGAGCATGATCTGATAATTTCTAACGGTGCAATCATGTAGAGAAAACAGTAGTGATCGTCGATTTTACATGTTTTGGGATTGGTGAATGAGTCGTTTATGCCCTACGATCGATCTGGGTTACCTGCAGAAGCTGTGTCAGATTAATTACACCAATTGTCTAATCAAACTGACTGCTTTGCTATAAATGTTAATAAGGTTTTTAAAGAAGTATATACTACCTGCGTACATATGCGGTTGTCTAATTCAATCAGTCATGATCAGGTTGTGTCATGTCGTGTTGTCTGTTGGTCCGCCTCGGTTAAAGTTGTGTCTGATGCCAGTCACCGACCACCTACCCTAGATATCCGAGGCATAGCAATGGCACCTTATTGATATTCATCTTATTGTGAACCATCCTACCATTCATTATTATAACAGAACAGTGTAAACTAAACATATTCGCTCAACTACTTGGCCGTGCTGTGTTACCCTCTACTTATTGCTTTCGTTGAGACTGTGTCAACACCAGCGCCTCTCAACAAGCCATGGCGGTGTAGAACCCCCTCTCCCCTCCACGTCCGAGCAATACCCCATATTCCCCTCCACACACAAAAAAAATAAAAATCACCGTAGTACTGTAGAATACAACAACTAAACGTGCAGTCCTTGCGTATTCCCGCTTGCGTGATAACCTCCTGTTGAAGCATACTCACTCAGCCATGCCCACCCTCAAAGCTCGAATCATCAGCTGGATCGTCTGGTGGTGGTTCAAGAGCACATGGCAGTCCGCCGAGGGCCTCAACAATCGCATCGCCAAGGAGCGACTTCGTCCCGAGCGAGTGCCCCCAAAACGCCTCTACAGGGAATTCACTGTCGAGGACTCAAAGAGAAAAGGGCACATCGCAGATTACGTTGTCTACACCGTCTCTCCAAAAACAGAGACGCCGACTCGTGGCCGCATCCTCTACCTCCATGGCGGCGGCTTCGTCTTTGATATCACCCCTCAGCACTGGGAGCTCGTGGCCCAGCTTGCCCGACGCTTGAATGCTACAGTTACTGTGCCTATCTACCCCCTCGGCCCAGAGACGCCCCTCATGAAAATGTACGAGTTCGTCCAGCCGCTCTACGACGAACTCGCATCAGCTCCAGACCAGACACCCTTCTGGGTCATGGGTGATTCAGCCGGAGGAACCATGTCACTCGTCCTCACGCAGCATGCAAAGCTGGCTGGTCGTCAGACTGCGCAGCGTATCGTCCCTATCACGCCATGTACTGATTCCAGCCTCGTCAACCCTGATTTGCACACTGCTGCGCTCAAGGATCCGTGGCTCGACGTCCCCGGCATCGCAGAGATCACAAGGCTCATCTGCCCCGAGATGGACACCAAGCATCCCACCGTGAGTCCCATCTACGGCGACCTGAAGCTGCCGCCTATGCTGGTGTTTGCGGCAGGGCTGGATCTCTTGACGCCGGATACCAAGAAGATGGTTGAGGCAGCAAAGGAGAAGGGCACGCAGGTTGAGTTGGTTTACGGAGAGGGCATGATCCACGTGTGGCCAATCTTGCCCATATGGGAGGGACAGCAGGCTGTAGATAAGATTGTCGAGTGGCTGGAACAGGAGTAACGGTTTGTTTTACGTGTCTTGTGTTGGGCAATGGCGTTGGGTTGGGGTTTGGGAGGGCGGCATGAGGACGATACCCCTAGTGAGATCCGGTGATGACGACTCTTATATATGAGATTTAGATGTTATTTGAGATCATGCAAGGCAAATTGCAAGAGATATATCGACATGGTAGTTTTGATCTACCTATTTAGCAATGAGTCCATGGGTCACACATCACCAGCCATTATAAAAAGCTATATATAGAACTCACCTTTGTTCACATCCGGACGTGTTAATTATTAAATTGACAATCGTATACGACGTTGTGATACAGGCGGCTACGGACACAGCCTTGACATATCCTTGTTCAGCTGTATAACATGCCTGTGGCTCACTGACCCTCACTAAGGCGACATAATATCCCTACTTAGTAGACACGAGTTTGAGTTGAATGGTCGTCACGATAGTCCAAGGGTAGCCAATTTAGTGCTTAAACTGTGTTTGCCACTTTGCCACTAGCATACTGTATGTTTTATTTATATAAGCTATACTCAACTTAAAAGATGCAGTTCGCATACACCGATTCGCTAGGATAATACATGTATCTTCCTCGTTGAACTCGAACTTTGGTGCTTCTCTTCCTAGCTAATTAGCCAACCTGTTCTGCTGTAAACCTGCTTCAGTACATTGGGAGTACATACATTGTTTGTGATCAATGGCCGTCGTATTAGCATCTGGTACATTATTTAATAACAGACCTCGAATAGGCGCGATTTGAACACCAGACGTCTGAGGGATCTAGAGAAATAAACGAATTGATACAGACCCCAAAAGTCGGCGGGACGTTATAAGCCATATAGTCGGGGTAAAAAAGTAAGTGGTTTGCTCTGTGGCATGCCTTGGAACGACATCTGTAAGACGAATTGCAAGGCTGAGTATGAATTTGACAAATTCAACCCAGCCTTGCTGGATGATCTTCAGGGTCCTGGGTATCATCGCTTTGGCGCCAGCATAGTTTGACTTCGCTAATAACCAAAGCCCCTGACGAATCTCGGTAATCTGCCGCATTAAATCGATCTCAACTTGATGTTTCCTTGTAGTTCAAAGCTTTGATAATGGGGGCTCGGTGCATGATCGGCAAACCGCATCATCCCAAAAGGGCATTCATCTAGCACCGTCCCGAGAAACGACATGCCTCTTTCAAGGCTGTTCGGAAATTGCCACGATATTAGTCTCGAAAAGGGATATATATCTGACGTGTCATCACAGGTTTGCCGTAGTGGTGAAAGGACCAGCCTGATTGTGATATAGCCACACATCGATACAAAGCCGTCTCGTGTTGAACCGGCCCCCAGATAACAACCACCAACACTTCATCCTTTTGGAAAGCTGTGCCACATCTAAAGAGAAAGCCCCACAGAATATTGGCCTTAATAGCTCCGATGAAGTTGAATGCAACATGCCCGCCAGCCTTGCTGCAGTGAATGCCACCGCCAGGTGGTTCTGGCACTGCCATGGCAGCTGCAAACCCAAAACAACAGGATATATTTGCCGTCATCTTGGCTGGCCCAAACCCTGCAGATTCAACATCTATCTTCCTCTTCTTGATAAATCGATTCTTTGCTGATTTCGATTCATTGCATCGCCTCATATCTTGGTTGGTTCTTCTTCCTCTTGCTTGACGACTCGCTCGAGAGAGTAAGGATGTTGAACTCGTCCGATTTCCCACCGGCTATGCCACCGGTGCTGCCTTTGATGTCTTCTCTTCTCATGGGATTGACCATCTTGGGTCTGCTCATGATGAGTATCACCGCCTTCAGGGTTTTTGTATACCCCTTCCACGTATCTCCACTTCGACATCTTCCTGGACCTACCGTACGCACCGTTTCTTGACCGTTCGCCTCTTTTTCGAATCGTGTTGCTGATGTAAATAAGGACAACGCCTTCTTTTTTGGCCAGGCCGCAAAGTTCCTTCAAGTTTCCTGGTTCCCTGAACTTTTGTGCAAGTGGTCTCGCGAGTTTCCCGAGGCACCCCTGATTCGATATCTGAACTTTGCCAACAGCGAAACCCTTTTTGTGAACAGCATCGAGGCGTATAAACAGGTGCTCCAGACCAAGAGTGCTTTTTTTGTCAAGCCTGCTTTTGCGAGGCAGTTCGCGCATGAGATCATCGGTGATGGACTTCCCTTCGTCGAGGGTAAGCTCCACAAGCTGCGTCGAGCGGCCATCAGTGGTAAGCATTCCTAACCGTGAATGATGTGTAGGAAAAGAAAAAGAAAGAAAGAAAGAAAAAAAGCTGATTTTACAAGAACCATTCTCAACACCACGAGTAAAGACGTTCTTTCCCACTGTTCAGAGAAAGGCCCAACAATTGGTGGGTGTTCTGATCGAACAACGAAACCCAAATGGCAACACTGAAAGTAAGTAATGCCCCTCGATTCTGTGGCTGAGCTGACAAGACTGGCAGTTGAGACCAATATTTGGAAAACAGTACTTGACGTGATTGGACTCGAGACATTTGGCCTTGACCTCAACCATCTCGAATCTGATGAGTCCCCTCTTTTTGAAACCTTTAACAAGATGATGCAGCCGTCGGTGGCTGGCCATGTTGTCAACTATCTGAACTCGCTCGCCCCGATTCGGCAGTTTGTTCCTATCAGAGAATGTGTCGAATTTACTCGAAGCTGTACTCAAGTTCGGGAGTTTATTGTCGGTCTGGTGGCCATTCGACGCATTTCGTGCGAACAGGGTCACGCGAAACAGACTACGGACCGGGATGCTCTCCAGTGTCTGTTGGATCATTCCGATCCCACTTGGAACGATCAGAAACTCGTTGAATATGTGAGTCATCCACCTAATATTCATGCTGACCCTATGCTGAGGCCTTTGATAGATCTTGAATCTCTTGGTCCTTGGTAAGAAACGTCTACTGCCGTTGAAGGAGTCAAATGCTGACAGGTTGCCCCCCACCGAAGGACACGATACGACAGCTTGTTCCATCACATGGGCTGTTCATGAACTCTCACGCCGACCTGACTGCCAGCAGCGTCTTAGAGATGAGATCATGTGCATGGACAGCACTGGCGCCATGCCTAATTCCAACGACATTGACAAACTCCCATACCTGCACAACTTTGTGCGCGAAGTTCTGCGACTTTATTGCGCTGGTAAATAGTGTCAATGATCACAAACGAAACGATCCGCTGATGCAGATGTAGTTGCCATGGCACCGCGCCAAGCTACCCAAGATGTCGAAATCGCAGGTGTCATGATCCCCAAGGGTACTGTGATCCAACTCTCACCCGCCGTCATCAACACGCACCCCTTAGTTTGGGGACCTACTGCGCAAGAATTTGATCCAGACCGTTGGAGCGATCTGCCGGGTGACGCGATGAGTGCATACGCCTTCGAGACGTTTCACAACGGCCCGCGCATGTGCATCGGCAAACAGCTGTCCATGATGGAGATGAAGGCGATGCTAGTTGAGATGGTGCGAAGGTTCAGGATCGAGAAGCCTGTTGGCATCGAGGATAGACCTGTTGAAGTCGCTGGGCCGACTTTTACCTTGCGACCAAAGGAGAAGTTGGTTGTGCGGTTGGTGGACATGGGGTTGTAAGAGCCAAGTTTGGCACGGGACTGAGGAGGTTGGACGACTACAGTACGTACCTAAATTAGAGACGATGACACCGGACATGGCCAAGCCATTGATACAGGTACCTTGACAAGAAGCTACAGGAAAGTAAAAGGAACAGGATTAGAAAGAAAGAATAATCACGATATGTATGAATACTACATACATTAAAATGCAATAAATTTGACAATTTACCCAAAACACATATACTACCTTTATCATGACATAGAACCAATACGTCTCATGATGAACTCCTAATGCATCATGGTACTATACCTAGACACTTGGTTCTGCATAGAATAAGAAACACAGGGATGGCTTTTCTCAGTAAAAAGAGGATGTTAAATTAATCTCGTTTTGTTTGTTTGCTATAGTACAAACAAGTCAGACAATAGATAGCCTCCCATCATTCCTTCATAGCAACGATTCAAGCACATGAGATACCTTCCCACTACCTTAGGTACCTTAGTACTTTACCTTGATATCCCCCCCACCAGTGGAGGAGCATTAGTAGGTACCCCTGCAATACCATTCTCACCCCGCAGTTCTCGGCTTCAATTAAAGTCAAGTCCGTATCCCGCCCGTTTCTCGAACTTTCCAGGGAACCCGCGCTTAGAAATCCAATCATAAGTCTCATTAGCCCTTACCAGTCAGGGTCCCTATCTAAAATACCCAACCTGGTTTGTCGTTGTAGTTCGCTAGGTTAGTTACACCTTTGAGCTCCAGTATCAGGTAATCTTAGTACTCAGATTAATGCTTGGTCTTGCTGGTGTTTATTGACTTGTTCTTTGAATTTTCGACTAGCCTCTGAATTCTTGATTACTTTCTTTTCCCTTGTTTGTTTCGATCGACGAATCCTTTGTCTGCCCGAGACGCCCGAACGAGGAAACTCTCATGATCATCGACATCGGAATCTTTCACAACACCACATCTCACCGCATCTTACTACGTTCTTACACACACACAAATTACCGTCATCATGTCCAAGTCACTCCAACTTAAGGAGGAAGGCAACAAATACTTCCAGTCCGGCGACTACGTCGGTGCTGACAGCCTCTACTCCAAAGCGTGAGTGAGCTCACCCCATGCGCACCTCATACAAGCGCAAACCAAAGAAACGGGGTGGTTCTGACTTCCTCACCCGTAACAGCATCATCGCCGACCCAAAGAACCCAGCCCTCTATACCAACCGCGCCATGGCTCGCCTCAAGCTCAACTATTGGGATTCTGTCATCACCGACTGCGAGGCCTGCCTGCAGCTGACGCCCGATAACATGAAAGCTCGTTACTATCTCGCACAAGCGCAGCTCGCTCTTCGCGACTACGACGCCTCCCTTGCGAGCGCTCTGCACGCGCACCAGCTGTGCGCTGCGACAAACGATCGCTCGCTTGCCGCCGTTACAAACCTCGTTCTCCGCTGTAAGAAAGAGCGCTGGGATGATCGCGAGAAGAAGCGAATGCGCGAAGCGAAGGATCTCGAGAGGGAGGTGCTAGAGATGTTGGGCAGGGAGAAGGATTCTGCGCTGGCGGAGACGGATGATGGCATGGAGCGACAGGAGATTGAGGAGGAGAGCGAAGCCAAGATGGAGAGGATGAAGGATATCTTTGAGAGGGCCAGAGCAGGCGCTGAAAAGAAGAGAGAGGTTCCCGATTGGGCGATTGATGATATCAGCTTTGGTTTTATGATCGATCCTGTCGTGGTGAGCTTTATACTAACCAAACCTCTTGACGGCATGGCCACTAACTGATTCATTAGACAAAGACTGGAAAGTCATACGAGCGCTCGTCCATCATGGAGCACCTTCGACGACACCCAAGCGACCCTTTAACCCGCGAGCCTCTTGTCGCCTCCGAGCTACGGCCAAATTTGGGATTGAAGCAGGCGTGCGAGGAGTTCCTCGAGCAAAATGGCTGGGCCGCCGACTGGTAGAGCTTGGAGCGGAGGACGAATCGAGCGAGCAAGCGAACTCTTAGGGCAGGGATGTCAGTTCATTTTAAATGCTTGGAGTTTAGGGCGTCAACAGGCACATCTCATGAATGGTTTCGCATTGCACGGCGTTTTGGAAATCTCGATAGGACCGAATAAAAGGTTATTGATATCGCATGCCTGAATTTGATTAATTTCATTGATGATAAGGCTACTAGGTAGTTATTTGCTTTCCCTACCCAAATCCATATTTACGTCTAGGCCATTCTGGAACTGCGTGCCACGATATTCATTTTTAATACTGTCATTCTAAAGTAATACAACTGATCTTTATTCGTCATGCCGTGTTGCTATCCTCCACTAACCCGGCTTTCACGTCCCACAGCAGTTTTGTATATACAGGTAGTCATCAAGCTCGCGCTCCGTCCAAGACATGTCTATACCCTACCCAGGAGCGACGACGTTATACAAGCGCTATGCAACCGAATGCCCTCGATCAAACCAGTACCCCAAAACAAAACAACACCAATAACGCCGTGCATATGCATATTCTTAAATCAAAATACGACTCCGAGTGCCGATCTTACCCAGCGGATCGGTCCCTAGAGAAAGGCTGCGCCGGGCTGGCTATCGTCCTTGACGAGTCCAGCCTGCTCCTCCTCGGTCGGGTCCTCGACATGCGACGTTGATCTAGACGATGAGTGAGGCCGCCGGAACACATTATGGAATGAAAACTGACGCCGTGTTGTGTCCTGAGGCTGTCCATGAGGCGGGGGCGTCGGAGGAGCTAGACTGTTACCACTGCGGAATGACGCCCCTCGGTACTCTGTATCCTGACCATTATACGCATGTTCGCGAGTTTGCCCATAGTAAGCTGCGTGTTCTTCGTCGGCCTTATCCCGGGGGACGGCGATCTCGGTCAGAGGGACAGGATGCATAGGGCTCCTAGGACGGGGCTTGTCGTCTTCGTGATCATCATTGGCGTGTCGACCGGAGAAATTGGTGAAGCCCCGAGCTCGACCACGAATGGTTCCTGCAATACTGGAAAAGAGTGTGTTTGTTTCGTGGGGGTTGTTACGATCGTCGTCACCGTCATCGTCTTCGTCGTCGGCCGGTGGGAATTGCGACATGCCTAGAGGCGGGTGTGGTCTTGGACTGCTCGGCGGTACGGCAAAACGGGGAGAGATGGGCGGCGGTGGAGATATCACTGATCCGGCCCTCGAGCTGCTAATTGTTCCGGTCCTGAAAGTCATTGTTCTTCTTCTTCTCAAGCCATCCCATTCCCACTCTGGCTGCTGTCCATCCTCGCGGATGGGATCCATGGTATCCATCATCATCTTTTCCTCATGTAGTCGTTTGAGCTCTTCGGCCTCCATCCTTAATCGTCGCTGTGAGATTTGCCGCACGATGGCAGCGGTTCCACGGATGGCATCGGCCTTAGGTTCTGTTTCTGGCTGTTCCTGTTCGGCGATAGTCTGAATCTGGTCGAGGTCACCACTGAAGACGGCAGCATCGGGCACGTCTTTTGCGGATTTTGAAAGCTGTAGTAAAACCACACCCGAGCAAATTACTAAGAAACCTAAAACAACGGTGACGATAGACTGGGCAGTGCCCTTGAAACCTTGAAACAGAATTGCTGATGTGATAATGGTCGTACTGGTGAAGTAGACGTAATATGTCGGAGTGACGAGGGCGGCGTTATAAATGTTGAGAGCTTTCTACAATAAGTTAGTAACTGAGACAAAAGTGAGACCCGGGTTTCGTACATTGAGATAGATAATCTCTGTCAACAATGTCCCAATGACAAAGACAAAGAGAACCCACAAGAACCACTCCTTGTATTGAGGTTCTCCGCCGATCCAAGCGATAATAGCAGAGCCCAGTCCTTGAGTTGATACGACACTCAAGCCGCCGACCCAGCTGCAGATGGAAATGTATACCAACATGTTCTTGTTACCATACTTCGGTCCAACCCATATCGCAGTAGCAATGGAGCCGACTATAATGATACCGGCATAGGTGAGAAAGCCTGGTGTTATAAAATATTTTTGCATCTCCTGAATATTGCTGACGGATGAAGAGTGAGGAGCGTTCATAACGATAACGACAGAGCCGACAATACAGAGGAAGCAGGCAACCTTGCCGACCATGCTGAGACGTTCCTTAAGGAAAATGGCAGACAGGACAGCAGTGATGACGACGGACAAAGCGCCCAGAGGAGTGACAAGGATAGCGTCGGTAAAGGCATATGCGACAAAGTTGAGGATTTCGCCAATGATCATGAGTGTCATACCAGACCACCAGTAGAAGTTCTTGAGGTATCCATATCCTTCTCCAGCGACCTCATGGTACTTCTCGTTGGCGCGCAACAGGCCGACCTTTTTGAGGACGAAAGAGATGCCGATGAAGACGCCAGAGCCAACAGCCAGACCAATACCGACGGGTTTGTAGAACGAAGGCCGATCGCTTGGGTCGCTGCCAATTGCGCCGCTTCGTGCAAAGATGTCGGCGTCCATTGCGATCGTGGAGGTTGAGAATCGGGAGGAGCGTCGGAGCGAAAGGACGGTTGGAGAATCGAGGAGGAGATCTAGGCCTGGTTTAGGACCACATGTGCGATGATGACGATGGCGGTTGCGGCAGCGACGAAGGACTTTGTTTTATAGGGGCTGAAAACAAACTCTATCGATACAGTTCAGAAAATAAATAGATGATTGAAAGTAAACGTTGCGCGATAATGCAACAGCAAGATAAGAGCATATACAGAGGAGGGTTGAGGAAACCAAGGTAGCGCAAGACCTTGGATCTTGAAAGTAGAAAGAAACCTTGGAAACGGCGTCGCACACCAAACAAGCCCCCAACTTATTAGAGCTTGTGATGAAAGAGACGTGGATGGATGAGGAGTGGAGGGGATGGATGGGTGGGCGCTCGGCGCTCCTGAGACAACCAAAGGAACATGTACCAGTACCTTCTTCACCCGTTTAGGCGCTGTCCCCGCCGCAACCTGCCAACCACATCGCCTAAAACCTAAACAAGCTTGGAGCTCTTGTTACCGGTTCATTGGGCGGAGATCTTAGCGTCGACAACATCCACACTGTTAAAAAAAGACACCTCGGGGTCTCAGTGACAGATAAACAGCCCGAGACCGAACCCAATACCCAATTCTCATTACAACTTCCTTGGCTGCCATTGATTACCTTGCGGGGGCCTTCCATGCTCTCACCGAGATATCCAGGGCCATCACCCGCCCAACGGGCTCTTGGACCACCCATGGGCGGTAATAAGGGACCTCAACATCCATGTGAAGCGAAACCTATGACACCTGAGCATCTGCTTCTTCAAGCCGTTTGTTTTGCCTGCCTGCTGATGACTTGGAGATATCTGATAGGGGTCTCTGGGGTCCTGGTATCGATCAATTCTCGACCTGCCCATCTCGGTAAGCCCTTGGCGCCTCTCTCTGCCGCTACATTGGGATTCTGCATGTACAGGTACCTGTTTTCTAGGTTCCCTCCGCCCCCAAAAAAGCCACTTACATACGTACGTCGAGTGGCTGGCGATGACGACAAAGCATTGCGCATTTCCTTAGTAGTCAGAACGTTTGATTGACACTTCTTATGCCCGTTGGAGACGGAATCTCACTGCTCTACAGTTTCAGTATCGGCAATTGAGAAGGCAGACTGACCGCTTCGACTGCCACTGTAGCAGCAAATGCAGTGAGCGTTGACCGCTGAATAGCAGACGTCTTTAACTGAGCTGATGGTGGCTCCAAACTGTAGGCCAAGGCGGACTCTGCTCAAGCGCATCCGCCAACGTGGGGTGGTTGTTCGGTGACGATCTAGACCTGGGCTCTGGAGCTCTTTTCAGCTTTGAATGTTCAGACGTCTCTCAACTACCAGAACTTGACAAGTTTTGTATTTCAACATATCCCTGAAGAATCTCAGTGTTCCGTGTCCGTAGGGGCTTATATTCTCAGAGGTGTGGTCAGCAACGTTTAGCCATAATACCCGAAGGCTCCGGTGCACTCACGCAGACCAACGAAACCCACATCAGTTGTTCAGTCTCTTACAGCCAGCAGAAAAAAAGGCGGAAGGGAGGGATTCTCCGCAGCCTATCTCTGTCTCGGGACAACTCTAACTACATGCACGCGACTCAGGCCTATGCACACCAACTGCACGCATGGTGTTTCAGAGAATGTCTCTACATATTTTTTTTTACTGATCTACAAGTTTCAAAGTCTCAATTTGCTGGTGGGTCGATAATCGACCGTTCCGCCCGGCTGGGCGCTCCGAGTCAGTATCTGGGATCTATACCGTTGGGGAAAAGAAGCGAACACCTAGAGCCTTGGGCTTGATACGAACACGAATCTAGGGTTGTTGATGATATATGGAGTAGCATATAGTAAAAGTACAAAAAGGTAGGACAATACTGCAGTTGACCGCTCTTGTAATGGGCAGATTCTAAATACTTCAGGCGGTGATAGTACCATCTAGCCATGACTCTGTCACCAGACTGAAAACTATAGCGCGCCGTTATGCAGGTTGACGGGCCGTTTTCGCTGTACCTCCGTGGCCGTGGCGTCTGCAAGAGTCGAACAACATCGTGTCAAGGGGGGGTATCTCGATCTTATATTCATAAATGCGTGATGCAACCAATACAATCAAAATTTCCATCTCTTGTTATCCATCACCTCCTACTTCCTATGAACTGGGACAATCTCAGCCAACCACTTGCCCACTTTCTCGTTGAGCGGCAATTTTGTCGCCTCGCCGACTTGTTTGACAAACCTCTCCTTCAGAGTCTGATAAGTCTTTTTCTTGGCCTCCTCTTCTGCTTGTCGAGCCCTGAACCTCGCTGTGACCTCAGCCACCCTCTTCTCGCGCTTCTCCCTAAGATCCTTTATGCGCTCAGGTGGAATCTCCCTCCCTGTGATATTTTGAACCTGTTCCCAGAAGAGGATATGTTGAGCCTCCTCGTCATGACAGGCGTTGTACATAACAGCGTGCAGAGGGTTTCTGATCATGTGTTGAAGGACGATGCTGTACTCATTTTTCCTAGCAGTCTTGGAGAACCTGAGGCCCATGTCGATGGCGGCCTTTGCCATATCCTCGGCGCCAGGGGCTAAATAATCCAGCGCCAGGAGGAATGCTTGTGCCTCCTGATGGAGTTCGGTGATTGGAAGGCCCTGTAAGAGATCTCGAAGCCGTGCGGGGAGTTGTGAATTTTGTAATTTGGCTCGGTGCAGCGCCAACCATTCTGACGGGACGGAGGAAGACGCATCCAGATGCTTTGTCTCTGAATCTTGGGCTTCGACCGGTTTTGACACTGCGGAAGTGCCTGTCCTCTGTCGCTTGGTGGATTGGTCCCTTGGCGGAGGGCACGGGGCTTCATCGCGAGTTACACTTCGCTTTCTGATGATGGCCTTGGGCTCCTCATTCTCAGTCGGCATGCCGTGCACCAGCAGGAGTAAATCGTCCCATTCGCTCCCCTCGTCATCATAGTCGTCCTCTTCCTCATCGTCATCCTGCTCCTCTTCATCGTCTTCATCTGCAAACTCCTGTTCATCCTCGTCATAGTCCTCCTCATCACCATATTCTTCATCATCCTCTTCTTCAGCCACATTTTCATCCTCATCATAATATTCGTACTATAGCGTGTTAGCTTTGAGATCCCTTTCAAGGATCTGTGTAATTTTGTACATACACTCGTCGAGGCCTCTTCCTCCTGCTGTGCCGCAATCATCACCGTCAAAATCGCAGCAATGTCGGCTCGCCGCTCGCTCTGCTGGATGTCGTGCTTGATAATGTCCCCAATGACAATATCCTCGATTAACTTAGAGTCAATCCCTGAACCTTCTGGATACACGTCTTTTGGATACCACGACATTTTCTCTGGGCTATGTTGTACAGATTCTGGCCGCGAAAAGTGGTAATGTCGACGTCAAAAGGGTAAGCTTTCTGCCCTCATCATCACCTCAGAGACGGGGCGGTTATTTTATTCCGTCCGTCGAGTCCGACAAGGCATTGTGAAGAGCCCAGCTAGTGGGGGGGGACAGCTGGTCTTGGCCCCAATCAGGATCATTTTCGCGGATCATAGGGCCGGTCTAGATTTCTGGGCGGGATGATTTGAGATTGATCGGTTATCTCGCTTTGATTGTTCCGGAGCCGAGGCTCTCAACGACAACACAAACTAGGTATTTCGGCGTCGTATATCGCGTTTTATTCATGAGCACGCATGGACCTGCTTCCCTCTTTTACAAATCTACTTTCAAGTGCTATCTTTTACAGTACATTCCATCCAGCCTAAGCCGAATACCGCAGGTATCCATATTTTAGGCTGTAGACCCCTGGTCGACTAAGGCTCTAGTTCTGATCCTGAAATTATGAGGTTGCTTTTTTCCCAGGGACAAGATCCTCCGACCCATTCTATCCAGTCCCATATGTAGAGCTGAGAGGACCAGAGGCATTGAACCGTAAGCTGCCCTATCACCATAGTCGAAACCCTAGTTGAGAAAAGTCCATCCCTAGCATTAGTTGTTTGAGGACTATACAGCCCAATGCATAAGCAGATAAGCTCGCGATGTGAGCCAATCGCCCATGAGGAGGAAGATGGGGAACAAGGAATCCTTTTCATTCAAATGGAGACTCGATCGCCTTCGCTTTAAGTTCCTCTCTAGTGATCCCTCGTCCTGGATCATTCATGTCAAAGCTCCATTAGTCTATTCCTTCTGTATCTTTGTCTTTGTCTTCATCTTTGCATTCAGGTTCGCGCCGGCGTAGCTCTACCTTCTTGAACTACATCTCCGTACATTTCTATATTGGTTGCTCGTTGAGTTTTCGTCATTGCATTTACAATGGCCAACAAAAATGCGAAAACTCTGTATGGGGCCATCCCCGATTGTATGATCGGGTGCTTCGACATTAGTGTTGCTGCGACTGGCTGCGGCGACGATGATTACGACTGCTGGTGCTACGCGCATAACCACCAGACCATTGTTGATACAATGGAACAATGTCTTAGCAATAGGGAAAGAAGGACCAAAAAGACATGCTCTAAAGATGATCAATTTGGTATGAAGTCGTTGGCCATCATGACAAAACCCCCGCTAACGAGGAATCAGAATACGAGAATAGCTACTGGAAGATTTGCGAACAATACTGGGAACCTTATGGAACTGCCACCGAACCCACCGCATTCCCAACTTCAGTGACTTCGACAGTTTCGACGACTGAGGTCTCAACATCGGACACCACTCCGACCTCGTCATTCGAAGAGACAACTACCTCCGCTGAACAATCCTCATGGACCACCGCCGTATCAACTCAGACTGGTGACTCTGAACAGGCACAAGCGTCTGGCGAAGCAGATCAGCTGACCGCCACACATCATGGCATGTCGTCGGGAGCCAAAGCCGGCGTTGGCGTTGGTGTTGCCCTCGGAGTCATCATGATCGGTGTTGCTGTATTCCTATGGCTGCGAGAGAGGCGACGACGACGCAGTGTCGAGGAGCAGCTCAGAATTGCTGAGATCGAGAAAGCCAATGCCGGACAAGGAGGCACTTATGTGAGAAAGGAGCTATATGAGATGGAGGGTGATCGACCTCACGCCGAGGAACTGCGCGGATGCATGAGAACACCAGAGCTTAGCTCCGCGCAGACTCCCAAGTCGGGCAACTCAACGGCGATTGTGCCTGTGAGCCCATCTGATAACGATAAGGATTCAGCATTTTCGACTCATAGCTACGACTGGCCGATTTCACCAGAGAGCCAGAACCGTAGGGAGTCGGGGGCTTTGGGAGAGATACAAGATGATAGCTTGGCCCGGCGGGCTGCTCCCTGATGACCTTTAGCTTTGATCTTTAGCACATTCTTTTATATACCCTCCTTTACCATCTTTATAATTGTGTTTTTGTTGCTATTCTTCAAATACATTGAGATTGGCTGTTTGCTTGTCTGGCAGCAGTCAACAGACTCGAGTCAAACGGACTGCGCCCCCACTTGTGATTGGAAGTGAGCTCGTTCGTTGTATTGAAGTTGAGGATGATAATGGGAATGGATACTTCGGCTCGACGCCATTGAACCAGGCGTTTGTCTATTACCGCGTATATAATCCAGACTTCGTGATCATCTCTTCCACACCAGAACCTGAGATCGTCAACATCATCGTCGACACTGATACCACTGACTTACTACATCGACTGACACCACACCAACCCACACCAGCTGTCGACATGTCTGACAACAGAAAGGCCAGAATCATCAACGAGGTCGTCAAGCGTCTCTGGGACGAGCAGCCTGACGCTGCCGTCAGCCTGAAGGTGGGTGCTCAGATACAAACCCTCATGCTCTTGGATAGCATGACTGACAACCCTCGTTTGGACAGCGCTACATGGCCGAGACCGACCACATCAAGGACATCATGCAGGCTGTTGTTAAGGACATTGGCTATGCCATGGTCGAGCTTGACCTTCGTGATGAGAAGGCCGTCGCTCTGAACCGTTGCAAGTACGATCTCGCTCATGCTGTGGTATGTTTGCAGATTTCTTTCATGGCGACAATGCTAAGTATTTTATAGGACGAGCACAACCGACTCACCAATGACGGACACGAGCGCATCTTCCGTCCTCGCCTCAACTGCACTGTCGAGAGCCTCAAGCTTGTCGGACATTCCAAGGATGGTGGGAATGGCGACAGTGAGCCTCAGATGGAAGTTGTTCTTCGGTTCCCGGCCCGCGAGTACAACGAGTCTCCCCACTCTCTGATTCCTGGAAAGGACAATGTGTACCTGATGATGAAGGAGCTTTAAGCGTGAAGCATTTCTTGGCCCGACTGTTGAGCTTGGGTACCAATAAGAAGGCGTCGACGGTGAAACAAAGGGTTTAGGAAAAACGCAGTAGAAGATCAGAGACTCGGAATGCTCTCCCTAAGCTATGAAATCATTTGGACTTTGAATTGAAACCAACATTGCCGAACTTGATTGCATATCACTTTTAATGGTAGGTAGTGAGCTCTGGATGGCGGGGTGATTGATTGCAAGGATGGGGGTGATATCGATGACGAGCTGAGAGAGCAGTCAAGGTAAGAATGGTTGACCACAGTCTTACCCATCTACCTAGGTAGTATTCTCTAATACTGCCTGCCTGGATATGTGCACCGCAGTTATCAGGTTTCTTAATAGCATTTAGAATCCAATATTTTTGAGCTTGGCTTCGGGTTGCGGAGAGGGTTGGTAGTTGTAAGTGTTGTGTGGTTGTTCGTTCCTCTCCACTATTTGCTTCCTATTTAACTAATCCCCGGCCCAAGATACTTTTCCCTCTTCCATATTCATCCTCGTATCTACTTGATCCGCAAACCATTTTTAAAAAATGAATGAAAGTGAGGTCACTCTTTCTAATGCTGCAGAAAATAGAAATGAAAGTGAAGCAAACAAGGCTGCTTCGTTCAGCTGCTTTCAGTGTCGGAGGAGCAAGTTGAAGTGTGACCGAACACGACCATGCTGCGGTCGCTGTACCAAACAAAGCTATGAATGTGTTTATTCAACCTCGAGGAAACGCTACCAAAGCAAACATCGGGGGCAGGCAAAGGAATTAGAAGCCAAACTTGGTAGGTTATTCCTCTTGCCCCCGCGCAGCAGTCTTGTTCATTACTCCGGCATGCCTAACTTAGATGCATTCTAATCTCGTTAATGACAGGACACTTGGAGAGATTATTCCAGAACTCCCAGAATACAAAAGCTTCCCACATCGAAGATAATCAACACAGAGTCCAGTCATTTTCAGCTGCCGATATCACAACGCCAAAACATCAGCATGGCGAGGTTACTAGGCTGGGTCTGACTGAAGAGGCCCCTCCTCCTGAAATTGTTGAAACATTGTAAGCATCCACAAACACAACTAGAGGAGAGGATTAGCTTTTGATAACATCGAACAGGGTGGGCATATACTTCAACAATATCCACCAAGCAGCGCCCATGTTGCATCGACAGCGCTTCATGACATCTCTCTTCTTGCCTGAACACATGAGACCGCCCATGTGTCTTCAATACATTGTAATGGCGTTTGCTGCAGAAACCACCGACTTGTATCGGCATCTAGGCATGCCGTTCTACAAACGTGCTAGGACCTATCTTTACTCGCAAGATTTAGGGGTATGTTTTGCTACAATGTCTCTTCTGGCTTATTAACTTAAACGCGTGTAGGATCTTGGAGCAGGCTCGATATCCCTGGGTCATGCCCAAGCTTGGGCCCTAACATCGTGCTTTGAAGCTGAACACAACATGTTCTCCAGAGCTTCTATCACCCTTTCTTCTGCCCTTAGAGTTGCACAAATGCTGAATTTACACCAAGTTGATATTGTTGGGCCAGACGACGGCCGTCTCGTTGACTGGATCAATATTGAAGAACGACGCCGGACTTGGTGGACTATATTCTGCTTTGATCGCTTCGTCTGTGCAACAACTGGATGGCCGGCTCTAATTCATACCCACAAAGTGCGCCAAATCAATTCGTATGAACGTTGAATAATTCACTGATCAGCCGTCTCAGATTAAAACTCGTCTTCCAATTTCAGACGAGGCATATGCGTGTGGCAGACAAGAGCAAACACCCTTCCTAAGAGACCAATTACTCGAAGGAGAGCCACACTCTTCGTTTGCAGGAAGAGTACTTACGGCACACATTTTCCACCGAAGCATAGAGCACAGCTACTCGAACAACGGTCAAGAACAAGGAACTAAAGACTTGAACATTGACTTATATTGGCAAAGACACAAAGCCATTGATAACGACCTCAATCTTATGGTGTTAATGCTACCAAAGAACCTTTGTCTTCCTGCCAACTACAGAAATCACAACGCAGTATTCGTCAACGTCATGCTACAAACAGCTACCATCTGCCTTCATAGAGCAGCACTATGGAGGATGAAGTCAAATTTACAAGGGCTGCCTGGCTACAAGATCCGACTGTCCCAAGATCGTCTAGTTCCAGCAGCGGAGGAGATTCTTAACATATTTAAAATGATACCAGATCTAGGTGCTACATTTGCAAACCCGCTCATATGCTTCGCTGCATATATGGCTGCTCTAGTGTTTCTGGCGTCCACTTCATCGACCGAGCCCGACACTCAGAATGAGGAAAACCTCGATTTTATACTCAAGATCATGGTTACCTTTGGAGGTACCAATCTTGTCGCCAACGCTATAGCGAATGAAATCGTTAAAGAAATGAAACAATCTGGTATCACGTCTGCCACGATGTTCAAGGTAGGACATTGATTCCCTCTACGCGACATGTACTTACGTTGTAACGAAGGTACCCTTGCATGAAACACCAATAGATATCCCGTTACTTGCTACACAGCGGCTTTATTCCTCTTTCTAGGACTCATACTCTCGAAGATACTGCGGGATGCCTTGCATATATATCTCACACGAATGGGAGGGACTCTTACATGCAATCTCATGTTGGTTTTCTAATAATTATCATGACTGCATACCAACTTGAACAAAGAACCAATTCCTAATCAACATACCCAACAATGCTCACCAATCACCTGCGAGCAAAGTCACTTTCCGTCTCAAGCCAAGACGCAAAACTCTTAAGCCCAGGATATTCTTTCCTCAACGCCTTTAGATCCGCACCAAAACCAACATCTTCAAACCACTTGAACATGAATCCCAGCTCCTTGACCATTGCCATCATCGGGTAAACAATAAGACTGTAGGTGTAAGGAAGGTCACGGCTAGTCTTCTCACGAAAGATCTTTTCGACCTCCTCGAGTGTAATCTCATCGCCCGCGAGCGATACCGCACGACCCGCGTATTCCTCTGGACGAAGGAATGCTTGCGCGCCAGCAACACCCACGTCGCTCACAGTCACAAGCTGAACGGGCTTCGTCTTGACAGCTAGCCTCCATGCTGTGACAAATGATCTTCCCAAGAAACTGTCGGTCAGGTTTTCCATGAAAGCCACTGGCCGAAGGATGAACCATTGCATATCCGTCTTGGCGGCACGTGCGATTAGATGCTTCTCAATCTCGTGCTTGGCAATGAAATGAGGCACGACGGTGGGATTACTCTCAGAGTCTTTGCCATGACGATCGACAGAGGTGTAGACGAAGAACTTCACGCCATCATCCAATGCAGCGTCGACAAGGGCCTTGCCTTGGCCGACCTCGCCGCCTCCTCGTTGACTGAAGGGCATGGGAACCTGTTTGGCAGAATAAGGTTAATATCCATAGTGTGCTGTCGAACAAGCGAAACGTTTACCTGAACACTGAAAACTCCCCAGATAGGCTTCTCCGTGACACCTCGGGCAGTTTTGAAGATTGCGGCAGGGTCAGCTAGATCTCCTTGTACGAGCTTGATTTTAGGCGATTTATTGAGGAGTTTCTGCGCTGAGGGGGAATTGGCGTTTCTAGTAACTGCTAGAATCTCCATGTTGGCATTCTGCTTAACGAGTTTGTTGAGGACAGCACCTCCTTGCTTGCCGGTTGCACCGCAGATTAGGACTGTTCGAGACATCATTGGCAGTGTTCAGATATTCAAAGTTAGGAATAGAGTTTGGTATTAGAATAACAGACGATAGGGTAGTACAAGTTGTCGATGAATGGACTCTTATTGAAGGTGGCATCTCAAGCTTCTTATATCATGTCCTTCAGCCAAGCCGCGAGCTATCATGATCCGCAGGAATCGCGATGACATCCAGTATACCAATCCTATTATAAATCCATCAGTAGCCGGTGTCCGATTATACCGAAGCTATGATGTTGGGCTCATACAAAGTACGGCTCGTCTGGTAGATTTCCGGCGTAGGAGAAGGCCGAAAAGGTGGAGACGGATCATTTTCGCCCTCCGAACTGTGCGGACCCGTACCGACAGACCTCCGATCCGTGGTGACGGATCAATTATTCGGTGCCCGAATTTTTCAACTGACGGCCGATCCGGGGCAACTCAAAAGATGTGGAGCTACAATGATGCTCATATCACGGAATGACGAGGATTGAATTTAGTATTGCGATGAATGACAAGTAGGCTGTGCAAGACAGACTGCTGACGTTGAATACGGGATAAGTGTTTGATGCTCAGTACTTATTAGTGTTACTCTGGGACAACCGCCTATATCATGTTTTAATGCTTAACAGAAACGGTGAGAATAACGATCAGAGTAGTCCAACTGAATTTTAATATAAGTAACACATATTTTATTTAAAAGTTGTAATAAAGCTACTATGCACGCCTTCTTGTAGCAATTTACGTACTGTGCATGTCACCGTGCGGGACTGTGTTTCTGCCATCCAGACTCGGCAATTTGTGGATGCGTTGTGAAGCTTCACCCGAAACAACTCTCGCGCGTCGTCGTTTTGTGAATCCATTGGGAGCTGGCCCGGCCCAGCATTACTTCCCAGCCATGTCCGCCGCTCTTATTCGATCACGAGCTGCCGTCTCCGGCACCAGAGCTGCTTCATCCGCGCGTCCTGCCATTCCTCGCACACACCTCGTTCAGCGCCGCAATGCCTCGTCCTCTTCGGCCGGTGACGGAGCCGGTCAGTTGAAGGCTGCTCTCTACGGCAGTGCTGCTGCTGTCGCTATCTACGCCTCTTACCTCTACGCTACCGACACCCGAGCTTTCTTCCACCGATGGGTCGTTCCTCCGTTCCTGCGCTGGGCGTACCCTGATGCCGAGGACGCCCACCATGCTGGTACCACGGCATTGAAGCTGCTTTACGAATTCAACCTCAACCCCCGCGAGCGCGACACGACACTCAACTCGCCCGAACTTTCCGTAAACGTCTTTGGCGTAGACTTGCAGAACCCAATTGGCATCTCTGCTGGCCTCGACAAGGATGCCGAGATCCCAGATGCGCTGTTTGACCTCGGTGCTGGCGTTGTTGAGGTTGGCGGCTGCACACCTCTCCCCCAGGCCGGCAACCCTAAGCCCAGAGTCTTCCGCGTTCCTAACCTCGACGGCATGGTTAACCGGTATGGTCTGAACTCTCGCGGAGCAGACGATATGGCTATTCGACTCAGAGACCGGCTTCGACGATTCGCTCGATCCCTTGGCGTGACTGAGAGCGATGTTCTCAACGGAGAGGCTAACGTCCCCCCCGGAAGTCTGCGGAAGGGTAGAATTCTGGCTGTGCAGATCGCCAAGAACAAGGAGACGGATGAGCGGGATGAGAATGCCATTGCCGAGGACTATGTCTACTGCGTGCGAAGACTCGCACGGTACGCTGATGTGCTGGTCGTCAACGTCAGCAGCCCCAACACCCCGGGCCTTCGCGATCTTCAGGCTACCGAGCCTCTAACACGGCTTCTTAGTGCCGTAGTTGACGAGGCTGCCAAGACTGACCGAAAGCAAAGGCCCAAGGTCATGGTCAAGGTCTCGCCAGATGAGGACGAAGATGCGCAGATTGAGGGGATTGTTGAGGCTGTCCACCGAAGCGGTGTTGATGGAATCATCGTTGGCAACACGACTAAGCGAAGGGATGGTTTAATCCCCGAGGGCATCAAGCTCACTGCCAGAGAGCGAAAAAACCTCATGGAGACCGGTGGTTATTCAGGTCCTGCCATGTACAGCCGAACACTCGACCTCGTTGGACGATACCGCAAGATGTTGGACTCTCACTCTTTCAAGGCCGGCACCGGCGTTGCGGGTGGTACCCAGAAGGTCATCTTCGCTACAGGGAGCATCACCAACGGCGAGCAAGCACAAAAGATCCTCAACGCTGGCGCAAGTGTAGCCATGGTCTACACGGGTCTGACATATGGCGGTTCCGGTACTATCACCCGGATCAAGCGGGAGTTAAAAGACGGTGTAAAGAATTAGACATGCTATAGCAACATTTCACGTTTTATTTGTTTATCACAAGAGGCACAAAATGGGACAAGTTTATGAGCAAAAGTGATTTTCAATTTTTTTTGTGCTTTTGGTTTTTATTATTCTACAAGAAAGTCAGCGTAGTCTAGGGAAGAGGGGGTTTACCTCATATCAGACTCGATCAGCCAAGCTGGGCGGTGAAATGCGTGTCACATCAACCTAGAAGATGTCAGAATTCCAAACTCCAAACTCCAAAGCAAGCCCCTAAGGTCCAAGATGACTTAGGTGTGGGCTACTAGGCGGCGAGGTATCCCAAAACAATCTGTGTGTATCGGTTAACACCGTTCTTGATTTGGACGAGGTGCGCATTGGCACCCCTGACGCGGTTCAGAGCATTGTCGACATTGGAATCAGATGGGTCGTTGATGGCCACTTTGAGAGCGCCGCAAATCCCATCGACGTTCATGGTGATGTCCTCATGAACTTGCCGGAATACCTGAAGAGCTTCACGAAGCTCGGCTCGCTTCTGCTCGGCTTCAGAGCTGCGCTCCTCCGAAATCTGTCTGTACTGATCACACTTCAGACGGAGATCATGGTTCTCAGTTTGGAGTACGTTGAGCTCTTCCTTGTATCGCTCAATGGTCCAAGCGGCAGAAGGTTCAGGAATGGAAGACTCCTCCTGCTCCTCCGCCTCGGTGAGGCGATCGGGCTGCTCCTCGGGCTCCTCTTCATGTTTAGATTTCTGCTTTGAAGAGCGGAAGAGGATGCCCTTGAGACCTTTAGAAGGCATGGTTAGAAAGCTGCGAAGATGTCGTTGAGTAGTGATAAGGGATTAGTGAGTTTGGAGGCGGGTTGATCTCTTCCGATGGCGTTGTAGAATCGGGAGAGTGGATTGAGTTGAGGGTTGGAAGCCTGGAGGTTTCGGGCAATTTATAGGAGAAACTCTGAGAGAATTGACTGCTTGATATAATGTGCGAAAGTACGTTCTTCATGCAGAGACTGTCCTATGTTGTTTCGTAGAACAATGGCGTTATGCAAATGTTCGTCTACATGTATGTTCGAAGGTTTGAACGAGCTGTAGGCTCTAAAGCTTGTTCATAACTTCATCCCTTGGAAGAACGGGCACATTCATTCCCTGGCAACATTTCGTTTGAATACGGAAGTAAGAAACTATACGTATGTTCAAGACTTTGGGTCGTCCTGTCACCCTTTACCTCCATAACGCTTAGCCGTGATGATATATTCGTATCCGAAAGTTATCATGAGTCAATAACTATACCAAATTCAACAAGGGGAGATACTATCGTTTGCGATCTATTAACTTTCATGCTGTAGCTGAGATTACAGTTACAGTATATCCAGCGGGTACACGATGGGATACTATCTCAATCGAATTTTGGGAGACAGCCAGAGCAGAGATCAAATTCAAAAATTTGCGTTATATGCTGCTCCCACTGATAGAAATACGAAGGACTTGAACCCCCACCAACTTCATTAATCACCCTCCTCTACCAGTACATGTCTTAGCCCTCCATGACCCTCACTCCTAAGTGGCCCATCCATGTTTGCCGAAATAGGGGTATGGTAGCCTTGTTCTGTCCTGATCCCCGAACTCTGCACGGAATACCAATGTTTCGTCTTATATTCTGTCAAATGTTTCGGCTCCAAACGCATAATCTAGTCCAAAGAAATTGTAGTGTTGCGGACGATCAGTCCTCGAATTTCCGTGTACATATTATAGGTTTTCGTGGACCAGTCAGTTTCCACGCTGCGCTGCTGTATGAGGAGCTCTATGTTTTGGCAGTTCTGAGGTTGAGCTTCAGGTAGATGGTTCTTGATCTCGCATAGCTTAGAGAGACGAACGTATAGCTCCTCGACGTGTCCTCGGATGACGTTCATGAAGCTTTCGAGAAGTGGGACATGGGTGACGTTGATCTCAACGGGGTGTGTCATCTTTACTAAGAATTTGTGTTGTTTGGCGAGGTAGACGAGATTTTACAAGGTATGACTTGTCTTGAGTGTGCATAGATCGGATAGTAGGGAGTAGAAGATTGGTAAAGATGATAACATTGGCTTCTGGCTCTTTTATATGCCAAGCTGCCCGGTCAGTGAATATGCTACTTGCGTCGATTCATTATCCTGAATCTGTGGTACTCTGAGTATGATTTTATTCAATAAATTAGGTGCCTTGAACTACGGGTTCATACAGATACTTAAAAGCAATGCTGTTTCGTGCAACTTGCTTCTTTATGCTAAACGCGGATGTGCTGTTTCCCGGCTTATTCTTTCGTAGTTAGTTTGCGTGGCTTATTATTATTATTATATATATATATTTGGTTAATACAGCCTCCTGGAAAGTAAAGGAGTATAGAGGAAACATCTTAGTATCTATCAGAGATGGAAAATCGCCCTTAACTCGTTCGCAACTACTAAGGCAGATTGTGTGGTCAAGTGATGATACCCAGATGCAAGGACTTAGCTAAAGACCAAATCAATTCTCCCAGTAGAATGTTTCACGTGGACCGGTGTATCTGATAGTCTGATTCCAAGCACCGACTCAAATTACTATTTTCGTATCGGTGTTGATCAAACAGCCAATACTTATATGGTGATTCTTAGTCAATCCTCAACATCACTCAATGGCGTTAGAGCCACTGGCGAACAGATTATGAACACTCCCGTAACACTAGTTCCTTAGCTGGTAGTATTGCACTAACAAAAACAAAACAAAAATTGTAACATATTTCAGATTATTTAGGAAGTATTCATTGTGCTTAGATTGGCTCTTCACGGAATTAGCCATTCACGTGCGCTACTGAGGCAGGCAGCGCAGGGTGGTACTGTAGATGCCTACCTAAGCTAGCCTGATGTTGTACCTGGCCAGATATATGCAACTTACCTACAACAACCAACAAACTCTGGCACTCGAATCAGAAATCAACATTCGACAATCCACTCAAAGATGGGATGCGACTGCTGTGGCCCTCCGGTCGCAGCTTCGGAGCCGGCTACATCTCCAGTACCTTCTCCCAGCGATGTCGGCAGTTGCAAGGATTCTTGTTGCGATGAGGTTGACGCTGCGACTGAATTAGAGGATGAAGGACATGCAAACAAGGCGGAAGCGGATGATTGCTGCGCTTCCGGTAGCTGTGAAGACGCCAACAAAGATATAAGCGGCGATGATGCACCTGATTGCTGCCGCGACAAATCGACACCCTGCTGCAACACGGCTTGCATTGACCGCCTAGCCATGCGTGAATGCGAAATGAGTTCTGCCCTTCAGAGGTGTAAGTATCCAATATCCAAACAAACTGCGGCGGTTTCATGCTCGCTAATATCATATCAGCAGATGCAACGGGTTGTGCCAGCTCCAGCTCGAGCTGTACCGGCACAACTGATGGCAAAGCATGCGACAAGCATAGCGTCTCCGCTCTTGACCGTTATGGTGCAACTCTCAAGGCACTCGGATGCATTTGCCGTGTTCTCATCGCTATGGGACAAGAATCTTGCTGTGAGACCCGGGACCGCCCGGCTATCGCTAACAAGCAATGCTCTAAGAAGTCGTCTTCCCGCTCCCTCCTGCGCACGTCAATGGACTCTCGCTGCAGTAAAGGCTCTGTCACGAAGCAAAAGGCTTCGGAGAACCGACTTCGCTTGAGAAAGAGCTCTGCTGAAAGCATGAAGTCAGCCAAACCGCTGCTTGTTAAGGATAGCTGCGCCAAATCGTGCTGTTCGGCTGCCAAACCAGACAAAGCAGTAGTTGTCACTAAGACCTGCACCAAGACCTACTGCTCCAAGTCCAATTTGGTGAATGAAGAGGCAGCCAAGGAAACTACCAATAAGGGCGGATGCCTCGATGCCTGTTGCTCCCAGAAGATTCCACCCAAAGAACCGATGGTCGATAAATGTTGTGCAGCCACTAATTGCGATGGCACCGAGCGCGCCGAAAAGTCTGTTGCCAGTGATAGCTGTTCCGATGTTTGCTGCTCAACGACTGAACAGAAAGAAACCTTTGTTGGGCAGAATGACCGCACTGGATCTATGGCGAAGCCTGCAGCTAGTGGTTGTTCAGAGCTCTGCTGCGAATCAGAGCTTGCAGCGATTGTCAAGGAACTGCCTAAGTCTACCTGTGCCAGTGCTTGCTGTAAGCCAACGGCCAAGCTTGCCAACAAGCCTTTGAAAGATGACTGTGCTGGGTCTTGCTGCGAGGTAGCCAAAGCTGTCAACTCTCAAATCTCTACCGCGGATGCTTGTTGTCCTCCTACCACAGTTGATATTTCCACAGTCATTGAGAAGGCTTCGATTCATGGGCTGAGAGATGTAGAGAATCAGACAACAGGTAAAGAGCACGTGGTTCTCAGCATCTCGGGCATGACATGTACTGGCTGTGAGACCAAGCTCAACAGAACTCTCGCTACGGTTCCTGCTGTCAAAGACTTGAAAACAAGCCTTGTCCTCTCACGCGCCGAGTTTAACATTGACCTCCGTCTAGGCTCAGTTGGTGAAGTCGTCAAACACCTTGAACGAACCACCGAGTTCAAATGTGAGAGACTTCAGACTCAAGGCTCTAGTCTGGACTTCATTGTAAATGGCAGTACGGCCCAGTTCGTCGGTCAGAAATGGCCCGAAGGCGTTCTTGATATGAGCCTTCTGGACAAGGATACCGTACGCGTTTCCTTCGACCCCAAGATTGTGGGGGCCCGGGACCTCAACGAAAGAGACTGGGATCCCCCTATCAAGCTCGCTCCTCCTCGTGGAGACTCATCTCTTGAGGCTGGCAGCAAACATGTTCGCCATGTCGGATACACGACACTCTTATCTGCGGTTCTCACGGTCCCTGTCCTAGTCATGGCATGGGCCCCGATCCCTGAGAGGGAGGTTGCCTACTCTTCGGCTTCTCTGGCCTTGGCTACTATTGTTCAGGTCGTTGTCGCAGGGCCCTTCTACCCCAAGGCTATCAAAGCTCTTGTTTTCTCCAGGGTCATTGAGATGGACTTGTTGATTGTCTTGAGCACAAGTGCAGCCTACGTCTTCTCGGTTGTTTCGTTTGGATACCTCATTGCCGACAAGCCTCTTTCAACTGGCCAGTTCTTTGAGACATCTACTCTCCTGGTGACCTTGATCATGGTTGGTCGATGGGTTGCGGCTCTTGCCCGTCAAAAGGCAGTTGAGTCAATCTCTATCCGGTCTCTTCAGTCGCCAACTGCCATCATTGTCGACAAGAAGAGTGGCACGGAGCTCGAGATTGATACCAGACTTCTTCAGTACGGCGACGTATTCAAAGTCCTCCCAGATTCCAGGATCCCGACCGATGGAACCGTTATGTCTGGTTCATCCGAAGTTGATGAATCGATGCTCACGGGCGAGTCCAGACCTGTAGAGAAATACTTCAAATCTGTTGTCATTGCGGGATCTATCAATGGTCCTGGGGTCATGACTGTCCGTTTGAATCACCTGCCCAGTGACAATTCCATCAATGCGATTGCCGCCATGGTTGATGAGGCTAAGTTGTCTAAGCCCAAGCTGCAAGATCTGGCAGATCGGGTGGCGTCCTATTTTGTCCCTGTGGTGGTTGCTTTGACAATTATCACTTTTGTGATTTGGGTTGCTGTTGGCATAGCGGTTCGCGGCTACGGTGGTTCCAAAGCTACAACCGAGGCGATCACCTATGCCATCGCGGTTCTCATTGTATCTTGTCCTTGCGCAATTGGATTGGCAGTGCCAATGGTCATCGTCATCATGAGTGGAGTTGCAGCAGAAAGAGGTGTCATTTTCAAGTCTGCGGATGCCATCGAAGTAGCACATAAGACATCTCATGTTGTCTTCGACAAGACCGGAACTTTAACTCATGGAAAGCTTTCTGTTGTTGCAAAGGAGTCCATCGATGAAGTCCCTCTTTCCCTTCTTTTGGGTCTGATCGAGAGCAGCCGTCATCCGGTCTCGATGGCTATGGCGAGCCATCTCAGGGATAATGGTATCGAGCCTTCAGCTGTGGGTGAACCAAAAAGCTTGACTGGTAAGGGTGTCGAAGCAGTCGTGAAAGGTCAAAGACTTAAAGCCGGGAACTCTCGCTGGTTAAACCTCTCGAACGATCCACTGGTCCAGTCTATGCTGGCTCACGGCTACACCGTCTTTTGTTTTACAATCAACAATAAGCTTCAGGCTGCCTACGGCCTTCAGGATGAACCTAGACAGGACGCTTTGGGTACTATTGAAACACTGCGCATGCGCGGCATTTCGGTCCATGTGGTCTCTGGCGACGATGATGAAGCCGTTCAAAACCTTGCAAACAAGCTAAGCATCCCAAGAGAGAATGTCCGCTCTCGATCCTCACCTGCTGGCAAGAAAGATTACGTCCAAAGTCTCCTCGGCACAGCCTCTGACCGCAAGAAGCCAGTCGTTGTCTTCTGCGGCGATGGCACAAACGACGCTGTTGCTCTCGCTCAGGCCACTATTGGTGTTCATATGAATGAAGGCACGGATGTCGCCCAGTCTGCAGCAGACGTGGTTCTCATGCGTCCTGCTTTGGCTGGAATTGTCACCATGTTAGACGCCAGCCGCAAGTCTGTCAACCGCATCAAGTTTAATTTCTGCTGGAGCTTTGTGTACAACACGTTTGCAGTGCTTCTAGCCGCTGGTGCATTTGTCAACGCGAGAATTCCTCCCGAGTACGCGGGATTGGGCGAGCTAGTGAGCGTTTTGCCCGTCATTTTTGCTGCGGTGCTTCTGCGCTGGTCAAAGATCTAAGCTGGAGTTACTGAGCAATTCAATAACTGCCATCAGAACAGCTTCTGTCAACTCTCGTTCAGATCCCACAGATGCCCTGTAGCTGAAATTTCTCTTATCGTTGTGTTTGAGTTTGGTCCAGCAGAATGTTGCACTCCTGTCGCTACCGCCCGCTTCAGCTCTGAATTTAATCGAGAAAAGCGTCCACCGACGCACACAGATAACCAGTACCCTTCTATCTAAGCTCTCTGTTGGGCTGCCATTTTGACCATTGCGATTCATCGAGAAAGAGTGTTGGGGGGATAGCAAATATATCTGAACCCGCATAGGTCCGTCTCTTGATCGTTCGACTCGTGTTTAGTATGCGGGCAGATAGATATTCTACAATATTCGCTGGCTTTGGCCGTGCTATAAAAACGCAGAGCCGGACAACAACGATGAATCATATTTACGACCCAAAGACAGAATTTTTGTGATCCCATAACCATCCGCTTTCGATTGATTGCCTGCTTGTGAACCCTGAAGCTTCGTGGACAAATCGTCGGAAGTCTTTCCCATGTTTGCCAAACTTTCACTTATGATTGACTGCACCCAGAGAACATTATCTTGAATTCCTCGTCATGACTAGCTATTCAATAACATGCAGAACAGATCGGAATCTCACCCAACTTCATTACTGCTGTTATTGGCGGGCTACGGCTTCGGCAGCAGATGACTCCTCCTCATATCCTTTCCGGAAGTCGGATGTCAGTAAACGACCAACATCGAGGGGATGATACTACCGTACCATTCTCACAGATCTTCAAAGGTAATGCATATTTACCAGGTGTCCTAGCGTTGCGGCTTTGGTTGACACTGATGGAGTTGATGGTCGTAGGTGATTGAGATTTACCGCCCCAGTCCAGGAGCCTTTGTGCCAAGGCAATAGAACCGGGCCATACTACACTGCAGATGCAGATGCATGATTGATTCTCATCAGTTCAATAGATCAGTCGTACTCCAATCATCACAGGACTTGAGCATCTAAAGCCTACCGATGATGACCTCAAAGCTTTCTCTGCAGCCTTTTTAACCTCTTCCAAGACGCTTCTATATCACATAGGTAAACTGACAACCGAGATTCCTACAATCGATGCTATAACTCTAGAAGACGTGAGGTGGGGTACAGTTGATGTGAATTGGAACGATCTGAATGCTATCTAGGATGAGTCTAATCATGGTTTTGAACCACTAGATATCGACCTTGTCTCACTCGGCACGTTTACTTTCGAGAAACCAAAAAGTGAGCTAAATCATGCAAGGGTAGAACTAAGAAATAAGTCGCTGCAGTGATAGTTACCTCGGGTCGTTCCCAGCCCGGCCTTACTTCACAGGCTGGTCACGTCGGCGAGCTGGAGAAATTTAGGGTCCAGTTTTTGCTAAACAGTAAGTTCATCTTAAGATATGCATGACCCGAAGATGTAGGTTGAAATTGGTGCTTAAAAAGCGCAAGATCGATTCTGGGCCTGCTCTGCCCTTTAAGCCGTCAGGCTCTTAGCCTCATCTTATAAGATTAGTGTTGCAGGTTTGATATTACAATAATACCGTTATGCACCCGAAGATGCGTTTGAAAATATTTCCAAAGTAGCAAATACCAAAAAACAAAAATCAGAAGCCCGTAAACGCCTATTCAGAGGAACTCAGCCAACCACACCCAGCAAGATATGATAGGTATCAGAGCGAGCACAATCCACCAGACTTCGATAGTCAGCTTTACTTGTATCCAACGCGGTAGCTTCCTGCTCAGAAGTGAGCGATGGGGGCATGTTTTTGTCCCGTAGACGAGGCATCCTAGGCCTGGCCTAGATTCACATTCGACATGTTCTCGCCGCCGTCGCATAAGTAGACTGCGATGGTTAGGTTGACTGGCTTAGTCGCCTGATCAAGAAACTGGCTGACTCACGGTACACTTCCTCGACAGAAGCGAAGATCACTGCCAAGGTCGCAGCGTCGGTCATTGGGGCATTCGAGATGAAGACTCCTCCGTTCTACCAGCCATTCAACCTTGAGGTTGATGCCAGTATCAACAAGACTGTAAAAGTGGGCGTTTGTGTGTTTTAACGAGAGAGCGTCGGGGTAAATGAGGAAACGAGATATTGCAAGATGGATTTCTGTTGGTAGCGACATGAACGTCCGCTGAGTCGACACCGTCTTAACAGGTACACCGGCACCACTTCCGGCATCGGGCCCGGATGTGGGGCGACGGCTTCGGAGGACGTTAGACATTACGGGACGGGGCGGAGAGATTTAGAGGATTGAGTGCCGGAAAGAGTGATTGGACCTAGTATGAAGCTAGCCCTGGGCTCTTGGGAATGTGCGAAAGCTTTGTATTCGGCTGCTGCCTTGTACGGAGTCCAGGACTGGGGAGCCTAGAGTTGATAGTGTCTTTAGGACAGCTGAAGGCCAGGGTGGGCGCAGGCAGCACCAGCCACTGGTGGATAGGGCAGTGCAGAGAGATCTAGGTCATTTAGCGAGTTTCAGGGGAGCTCAGCTGGCTAAGTGAACGAGGCTGACTGTAGGAGTTTTTTCTAGTAAGGAACCCGAGATTCGGGTTGTTTATTTTGAAGCAAGGCAGCCAGACGATTATATATTTCTGCCGTTGGAGGATGAGGGCCGAATCCGGGCATGTTCTGCTTGCAGTAGAGACATCGTATCGTAGTGCAAGATACCAGATACAATCTCTCTATAGGATCTCACCACGACACAGAAACTTCAATTGCCTTGCATTCTCGGCCCCTTTTCCACTTATTCAGCTGTGGTATCTGGCATATATTCACTGCAAGGATATGGAGTTAGAACCTATCTTTAGGCAGCCGCCTTCTGTTAAGTGTCTCACGTGACCCCGTGTATCCTCTCGCGCGTCTTCCCCCAAATCAAAGAAGCCAAAACTCATCCTCGTCATTCAACCCCTGGCTAAATTAGCTGCGAGTACTATTTCCCCGCCGCAGTCCCCTCAGGAAAAACAATGATTCATCGCCTTGACGAGCGCGGCTGCGATGACGTTAGATAGTGATGACGAGTTTGGCTATGATTTCTCCGCCGAGGAGGAAGAGTTGCTATTTCAGTTGTCTTCCGAAAAGAACAACAATGACAACAACCCTGCTCCTCCCAATAATGTCACGATAACAGCAATAGACGCTGTTCCTGGAAGAACCGACAGTCTGTTTGCCCAAAATGTCGCTGCCGGGGCTGGGAGCACATCAATGTCTGGCTTGGACCGCCTTCAAACAACACCGACGAACAGTCTGTACAGAGGCCAGGGACGTAATCAACAATTCGAGCGTGAGCCATCTTCTGGTTTGCCAACACCGCCCGCGGTATCCTCTGTTGAGGACGTTCTCTACCCGGATTGTATGTTGTGATCTCATCACAGGGTGTCGTCACACTAACTGACCTAAGCGATTAGTGAGCGAAGCTCTAACGAACCTGAAGCCCAAATCACCTACCAAGTCAGAATTAACTGTTACTCCAGCACCGGCATCTGAAGCCAAACAAGATGGCCCGTTTGACGACGGCCGCTCGCCTCTGCAGCGGTTCAGATCTTATCCTAGGAGACCGCTGACCGTGAGCGATCTTACTTCTGGCGCATGGTGCGAGTTGCAGTACTGGTACACTCTCACTCGATTGCCTGGGGGTCGAAGGACCAGGACAGCAGCTATGAAGCAGGGTTCCAAGATCCACCAAAAGCTCGAGGATGAAGTCCACACAACAGTACAAATCGACATCATGACCAAGGAAGACGCATTTGGATTGAAATTATGGAATCTAGTCCAGGGGCTGAGAACTTTGCGTGACACTGGACTCACTCGCGAACTGGAAGTATGGGGCATGGTTGACGAGAACCTTGTCAATGGAATCATCGATAGCGTGAGCTACGAGAACCCCAATCCTGAATTTGAAGCAGAACTCTCTAGTCAAGAGTCTGATACGAATCGCCGGCAATCGTCTCTAACCGACTACTTTCCGCCGAAAAAGGCAGACAGCGCGAATCACTCAGGGCCTAAGATCTATCTTGCAGACGTAAAGACTCGCGGATCTTTCTCTCCTGTATCAACCGCCCAAATACGACCTGCAAAGATCCAATTGCTTTTGTATCATCAATTTTTATCCGACATGGCGTCCGGGAGTTTAGACTTCTTCAAGGTCTTTCGACGATATGGACTCGATCCAGACGATACCTTCTCAGACACCTTTATCGCACAAGTTGGCAGCCTACATGATGAGATTTTCGTGGATGCTTCAGAAACAGAGACGGAGTTCACCCAAGAACATCCTTCTTCTAGCTTTCAAAGCTCTTCCTCGGCCGGCCCCGATCTGCTACAGTACCGAAGTCTTCGCGAACTCGTTCCTCTTGTTCAGCATGAGATAGAAGTCACTTTTCCACACGGCGAGCATTCACTTGGACATATGCTCCGGGTCCAATACGTCCACCGCAGCGATGGTCGCGAAATCGACATTCATGACTTTCCGGTTTCACGGCAAGCATTAGACGCCTACCTTGCTAAATACATGGACTGGTGGAAGGGCAAACGCGATGCCAGGGGCGTCGATATAGAAGAAGCTTTTAAGTGTGGAACATGCGAATTTGCTTCTGACTGCTCTTGGCGGCAGAGCATGGACGAAGAGCAGTTACAAAGAGCCAGGGCACAACAAAAGATAAGGGCAACGCGTCGAGCGAGTAATAATGCTGCTTGGAACTGGCAGCAATCTGGATATATCATGAGTTAGGATGCATAGGAAGACCACGAGGCTTGTATGAATTGTCTAGGTTTATGAAGATTTAGCATTCCTCGCTTAGAGGTATTTGTGGGTAAGACTTTTTTGTTTAAACAAAGCATTCTATTTCCAGCAAACCTCTATTTCTATCCCTTCTATACTATAGATCGTGAATCCGGAACATAGTGGGAGAGAAAAGCCGCGGTGCATACGCAATCCGTTCAATGCTTTCTAGGCCGGTGAGTGCGAGTGATGCCAAAGCTCCATCCATCTAGTAATATTGTTAGTGTACACTTTCAATGTTCAAGAATGAGCGCTTACATTGTGCTGCAACGTGGATATCGATATCCAACTCATCGGCCCAATGCCAGACCAAGTTGGGGTCCTTGAGAAACCCACGCCCAACCAACACGGCATCTACGGAGCCATCACTCAGATAGCCCTGAGCCTGCTTTCCAGACACAATCATGCCCACGGAGGTCACAGCAGCTCCTGTATCCTTGACAGCTTTCTTCACAGCAGCAGCCCACGGAACCTGGTATCCAGGGCCAGACGTAATCTTCTGACGGCTGTCCAGACCGCCACCAGAAATGTCTAGCAAGTCCACGCCGTTGTCAGCAAGAATCACACCTAGTTTCGCGGCTTCTTCGATATGCCACTGTGGCAAGGACGGATCAAAGTCTAGATAGTCCGTTCCAGGCATGCGGACTAGAAGGGGGAAATCAACAGGAATGATACTACGAGTCAGCTGGACGACCTCAATCAGGAGGCGAGTGCGGTTCTCAAAGGACCCGCCGTACTCGTCTTTTCGCTGGTTTGAGGCTGGGGAAAGGAACGTGTTGAGGAGATATCCGTGTGCGGCGTGGACTTCGATGGCCTAGAGGGTTAGCATCTCATAGATAGGTGGTTGTAAGGTCAGTCGACTTACATCAAAGCCAGCCTTGAGTGCCCGTTTGACAGCGGCGACCCAATCTTGCTTGAACTTGGCAATGTCGTCTCTGGTCATTTCTTTTGGCACAAGAGTCACTGGACTGTAGGGAATCGAACTCGGGGCAAGCACATCGTCAGGCCAGCCGTTGGCCTATTCATGGTCAGCGCATTCGTTCGTGGTATTCATTTCGACACTGACTTACCTCTTTGATGGCTGTGGCTTTACGATCAAGCCAAGGCGCAACAGTACTTGCTTTCCTTCCAGCATGGCCCATCTGGATTGCAATCTTGACGCCCTGGCTGTGAACGAAGTCGACAATTTCTTTGAGAGGCTCAAGCTGCCCGTCTTCCCAGATGCCTGCGTCTTCGGGACTGATTCGTCCCTCCGGCGAGACAGCGTGAACTTCTGTGAGGACAAGGCCTGGGCCGCGTGCAGCGAAACTTCCGAGGTGCTGTTTATGCCAGGGCGTCGTGTAGCCGTCTTTGGCAGAATATCTGCGTGTTTTTAGAGACGGTTTGAGTGTGGGTGAAGAAGGCTACATACTGGCACATTGGCGATACGATGATGCGGTTGTGGAGAGTCAAGCTCCGGAGCTTGAGGGGAGAGAACAAGCTGCCTTCTGGCTGGGGATCATATGGCGTTCCTGCAGCTGGATCTTGGATTGGAGTGTAGAAGGGGACCTGTACAATGAGTTAGCATATGGGATGGGATGGGACGGGTTATGAGGGTGTTTGTTGATGAGACAGACATTTTTGGCTCCGGTGTTGATGATGGCCTTGGAATTGTCGTCCGCTTCGGTTGAAGGCATTGTTTATTTTCTCGGTATGGAAATGGTACAGTAGAAAATGTGTTTTTGGCAATGGTTCTCTGTTTTTAGTAGAGCTATGCAAAGGGGTGATGATCCAAGATGAAGCGACACTCCAGCATACTTATACTCGAAACCAAGACAAGAAAGAGTCTGACACAACATATTGTCAGGTCAGGATGTGATATTTTGATCACCCAGTCACTCATAAATGTAACCGACATTCATAACAAGTAGTTGCTCCGTCTTCCGAGCCAAAGCCTGTCACTTACGGGGCACGGATGAGTGGCATGTCCGAAGCGCGATCACCCTCATAACCCATATTTCAAGGTAGTATTTCTGAGTATACACAAATAACACCCATTCATGACACATCTTGATATGTCCCTTTCACCGAATGCGTATCATTTTACTCGGTATTTCGGCATCGTGCATGGACTGCTGGCTTACAAATATGCGTGGCTTGCCTTACCAAAGATGCATGGAACGTTTCAATATGAAAAGTCTCTTGATCTTGTCCAGCCGAGTGACCAAAAGGGCCGTGATGGTAATAACAGGCGGCCGACTCTGCAGGATATTTTGTTAGATAAGTACAGGGTAGCAACTTACGTTTAACCGCAGATGTAGGGTGTGTGTATCTTTATTGTGTCTTGTCATGGCGTCTCCTCACTATGAAAACTAAAAGGCGAGCAATTATGGGATTAATTGAACTTGCTGATAATAGAGTATTTTATTTTATTTTTAATTTTTAAAGAAGACTTGTAAATAGTGACTGTTGTGTCGATACTGAAAACCTATCTATAGAGGTTATGTTGCGCCTAGCCTATTTGTTTTTGGTAACCTTCAACTAACTCTACGGCAACTTCCCTTCTTCAAACACCACTTACAAGAAAATCTAGACGATCACAACGCATGTACCATGCGCCGCGGTAGCAGAGATGCCTCTGACGAGAGCCAAGGCGAAGAAGACGTACCATTGCACTACAAACGTGCTTTCGGCGCAGGGCTGAAGCGAAAGAGGGTCGAATTCGTCCCCGCCAAGGATCCAGATGCTGGCACCACGACCACGATAACTCCAGCAAAATCGACGGATACTTCTATCGGTGATTTATATGCTAGTATCGTTCTAAAACCTGCGACAGAGGTCAGAAAGATTGGAACTACAACTGCAGCAGAGGAGCCCGCAGAGGCAGCGCAGATATGCCCAGACTGCAAGCTCGCAATCGCATCCACCTCGCAACCGCATGAAGCATCTTTCGCTCACCAAGTCTCGCTCACGCACTCACATCCCCCATCAGCACTCGATCGCTCTCGCATGGGCTTACGAGCTCTCAAGTCCCAAGGCTGGGACCCTGATGCCCGGCAGGGTTTGGGTAGAGAGGGTGAGGGCATGCGATATCCCATCAAGGTGGTGGCAAAGGAAGATACTCTCGGAGTCGGAGCAACCATGCCAAAGGACATCCAAGAGAAGAAGAAGGAGGAGGAAAAACCCAAGCCGTTGAATCGAAAGGAGATGAAGCAGCTGGCAGCAAAGGAGCGGCAGCGACATGAGCGACTGCAGGGTGAGATTTACGGGAGGGTGGATGTGGAGAGTTACCTGAGAGGAAAAGGCAACGATGGATGAGATACGACGGAAAGCAGAAAAAAAGACGAACAAAGATAGCTCGAGGCTCTGACAGCATGCGGTAGTGTCAGACATCCGATCCGATTTCAAAGACCTTTGTGTGGCCTCGAATTATTTCAAGATGGTTATCCTTAGGACTTCACATCTAAGACTCACCGCCAGATGGAAGGCCGAGGTTCATTCAAGCACAGGACTTGGCAACATTTTGCGGTGCCTAAGAAGACATCGCCAAAGAGTCCGGCGTGGCGCATGGTCCTAACATACCCTCATTTTGAAAGGCGTTTCCGGCTGGTCCGAGTTTGAGCACTGAGCCTAATTATTAAGAGTCTCAGACCGAAGGAAGTGTTTCACCTTTGAACAGGTGTAACGATAATAGATATGATATCCAAGTCACCAGTACAATATTGTGTTGTTGATAATCTATCTACGTACCTACCTTATGAGCCCCGTGATGCGTCACATCTGAAGTGAAGTCTAAATATGCTTGCAACTCAGCGTCTGTGATGACCTCATCGAAGTTGCGGCTGATAGAGCCCACCCCGAACCCGATGGACCCCAACCACTCTGTAGGACTAGGAGTCTAGGACCCGACCGACAGTGGACGCCATGAGCTGTAGCAAGGGACCTTACAGCGGCCATCGCCAACCAACCAACTGGGCGGGCGCTAAGAACAGCACCTGGATTCCTGGAAGACCAGGACCCACCTTCGTTCATGCATTCATTCCACTTGGGCCCGGAGGATGAAACCCCGCCAAACTCCTGACTTTCGGGCCCAAACACTCAGTATCCTCCACTACACTTCTAGCACTCGATGCAACCTACTTTACTTTAGCAACATTCTTCCTTTACCTTACTTTTGATACCCTTGCGCTCCACTGCATTGCTTCAACTTCCAGTCTCCTCTTGGCTTCTCTCTCACGGCCCGGCCAAAGCTTCGCTACCTCTGGCTCCCTCCTGCTACACACCTCCTCCCGACTTGACGACGTGACGGGGCAGCCCGCCTTTACTGCACGCCATGGGGCTCTCCGTCATCCAAGAACAGCATGATGGTATGCTCTATACTGAACAAGAAACACCAGAGGAAATCTTGTTGCTAATGCGCCTACCCCCAGCTATCCTAGGGCAGATCAAGAAGATCACCAGAGGCGATGTTAGCTGCATTCTACATTCCAAGCTCCCAAGAGCTCAACGGCTGACTGACGTCTTTAACTCGAACAGTGGAAATGTCTGATTGTCGACGAGAATTCTAAAAAGATCATTGACAATGTCGTCAAGGAGGATGACATCCTCAACAACAATATCGCTAGTTGGTCCATCTGACGTCCCTGCAGCTGGCTTTCTGTCTGGTTGGTGCTGACCCGCGTCCCATCCAGCTATTGAGCGAATCGAGAACCGTCGCGAACCGAACCCCGAGATGGACGCAATCTACATTCTTTCGCCTGAGTCCTTTGCCGTCGAGTGTCTTCTGGCCGACTTTGAGATGCGACGCTATCGCAGCTATTACCTCGTCTGGACTGGCCTTCTCGACCCCTCATTGCGACGCAAGATTGACGACTTTCCCGGAGCTCGCCAGCTCCGCGCCGGCTTCCAAACGCTCTTTGTTGACTTTTTGCCTCGAGAATCGCATCTTGTCACCCTCCGTGATCCCTGGAGCTTCCCCATGCTCTACCACCCAGCATGCAACGCTCTCGTTCCCACGCACATGAAAGCTCTAGCGCAAAAGGTAGGGTAATAGCATGCGCCTTAGCCGGTCTGGATCATGCGTGCTGATTAAAAGCTAGATCGCCGGTCTCTGTATCACACTCGGGGAATACCCCAAACTTCGATACTACAAGCCTATAGGCGCACTTCACGACGCAAGCGTCCTCTGCTCGCACTTGGCACGGTTCGTTCAGGAAGAGCTCGATGCGTATGCGCAATGGGATACCAGCTTTCCTCCGCCCTCACAACGACCACAAGCTACACTCGTTATCGCAGACCGATCGATGGACTTGATGGCGCCACTTGTGCACGAGTTCTCCTACCAATCTATGGCGCACGACCTCCTTCCGATCAAGGACGGCGACAAAGTCACCTACCGCACAATCATCAACGAAGGAACCCCGGAAGCAGAAGAGAAGGAAATGGAACTAACAGAGAAGGACAAGATCTGGGTGGACAATCGACACAGACACATGAAGGACACGATTGACAAACTTATGGGCGATTTCCAAAAGTTCCTCCAGCAAAACCCACATTTCACCAACGAGAATGCCGACACGACCAACCTGAATACAATTAGGGACATGCTGGCAGGCTTGCCGCAGTTTCAAGAGATGAAGGAGGCGTATTCGCTGCACCTGACCATGGCGCAGGAATGCATGAACATTTTCCAGAAGCACAAGTTGATGGACGTCGCCTCTGTTGAGCAAACCCTTGCGTCTGGACTGGACGAGGACTTTAAGAGACCAAAGAACATACTCGAACTGATTGTGCCTCTGTTGGATGACGAGGCAGTGTCGCTTCCCGACAGACTGCGGCTCATTATTTTGTTCATCTTGTACCGGGACGGCGTTATCAAGGAAGATATCAAGCGGCTCCTTGCCCATGCAGGCCTTCCTCAGTCAGATGCCGAGGTCGTAGAGAATTTGGAGCAGCTCGGCGGGCATATGACACACGCTCTCAAAGATGTGCGCCAGCTCCCTGCGCCTCTGTTTCCGATCGACCCCAAAACAACACAGTTGAGCGAGGAATATGGGTTGGCACGATTCGAGCCGGCAGTAAAACACATGGTGGATGCTTTGGCAAGGGGTGCCCTCGACCAGACCAATTTCCCCTACGTGAAGCCACCGCTGGACCCCAACGAAGAGCTTCACATAGCACAGGGAGGTTCCCTTCGTGCAGGCCGGCCCAACTGGGCAGCAGCTGGCCGTCGCCCGCCAGAGAATCGACAGCGATTAATTGTTTTCATGGCTGGAGGCGCCACTTACAGTGAGAGTCGGTCGTGCTACGAAGTCGGTACCGAGCGTAGCAGGGATATCATCTTGGTGACTTCCCACATGCTAACTCCTCAGCTATTCGTTCGCCAAGTAGGCGATCTTAGCCGTGACAAGCGCCAACTTGACCTACCCTTGGAACGACCGAAGCGACACGCACCCCGGCATCTGTTTGAGCGTCCTGCTCCACCTCGCCCAGCGCCATCGCAACAACCGTCACAGCCATCTGCGGGTGGTCCTGGCCCCACGAACAGACCAGGCGGTCTTCCTTCAAGGCCCAACGCTGGCATGGCACCTCCAACGGCAGGCATGTCAAATATGTCGATTAGTTCCAACCACGGCAGTAACGGGGCACCGCGTCCAACTTCGCACCACAGCCCCCAACACCATGAAGAGCCAGCCAAGATCCACAAGGAGAAGAAGAAGCGCAACTTTCTCGGAATCAAGAAGTAGGGTTCTTGGAACGGGGGACTCTCTTCATCTTCTCCGCCAACCCCGCGGGCGATTCGGCGGTCTCAGACTTCCGAAACGGACACATCGTCGGAGGAGATCTATCAAAGCGTTCTGCACAAGGGAGAAAGGAGTACTTCCAGCGGAAGCCGGTTGGATGGCCCCTCGATTTGAAGAGGACGCTTCTCTGTCGTTTTGGGGGTTTAGACATGGGATGTACTTTCTGGTTTTGCAGTCCCTTCGACGGAGCGTGGCGTTGTTCTATTTCCTCTTTTGCTTATCGATTGCCATGTCGAACGTAGGAATTGCTTGCCCAGGTAGCTCTATGGGGTTTGGGGATGTTTATCTGTACACACAATCAGCCTGTAGTATATAAAGTTATCAGATTTATAATTTGGTGTACTGAGATGCCGAACTTGAACCAGCTGAATGTCATTCCTCATTGTTTCCTCATTGTCACATTAAAAGAGTTAACAAGTTCACCGCCTGTCGTAATAACCAAACGCCATAAAAAGAAAAGATCGCCCATCAACCAATCCATTCATTGAATTCACTACCTAACATTCACCGAGTTTACCTTCATGCCTATATCCCATTGCTCCCCCCCCCCATCGCCGTGCTTCCCAAAAAATGACATGTAAAAACAAGTTACTAGCTACAGGGCGTACCCTGCTTCCAAGCATGCGTCAAAAGATGCGGTGTGTTGGTTTCGGTAGATATTCGTACAGTAGTGAAGAAAGAAAGAAAGGCTTTCCTGTTGACGAGAGTCTTTTGTTTTCAAAGTTTTGTGCAGACAGGCTGATGGATTTCGTACATGAACGGTACAGAGTTTGTCGTCGAGAGATGTGTAGTTCGGTATGCTGAAGCACGATGTTCGTGTGGAACATGACTAGGGTCTACCAAAGGCGGCGCCGCGGCCGCCAGCGGGAGGCATGCCGCGTCCTTCAAAAGGGCCGCCGGGGAAGTCGGGTCCGGGAGGTCCGTTGAAACCGCCGAGGCCAGGGGGAATGAAGCCGTGGGGTGGGCCACCGAAGAAACCTGGGGGAGGAGGCGGCATGTTGCGGGGAGGAGGGCCACCCAGAGCCTCGGGAGGAGGCATCACGCCGGGTGGGAAGTTGGGGGGAAACATGTGAGGCATGGGCATGTTACGGTTTGGTCCAGGGACACCGGGGCCGCCGGGGCCACCGGGAAGTCCTGGAGGAGGAATCATGGGACCTCGTTGCTGAGGAGGAGGCATCTGGCCACTAGGCATCCAACTGGGCGGCATCTGGTGGTCCAGGCCGGGAGGTGGTGGTGGGCGCTGCAGGATCTGCGTAGGCTGATTGGGTCGAGCATCAGCGTCAGGGAGGTTGTGGAATCGTTCCTCCATGGGGAAGCCAGGTGGTGGTTGAGGACGCATTTGACGCTGAGGGCCACGGTCATCCCTAGCAAAGTCGGGCTCTTGAGAGATATGTCCAGGCTTCTGCTGCTGTGGACCCATGCGCATCAACAGTTCATTGCGCTGAGCATCTGGAGGAGCTCTCATGAGGTTCATCAAGAACTCAGTATTGCTGTTGTTTCGAGCGGCATCCGGGCGGCCAGAGCCCTGACTGGGTGCGCGCTGGCGCTGGCCCACAAGGTCTTGGAGAAGCTGCTCGGGACGCGCAGCTTGCTGCTGAGGTCGAGGAGCAAGAATCTCTTGGACATGATGCGGTGGAGGTCGGCCAAGAGGACCGTCCATCCGGCGATCAGGACCATACTGTTGAAACGGCGATTCGGGAGAAGTGATGGCATTTGGTCTGCCAGCATTGGGTGGCGTGCCTTGAGGGGCAGCAAAAGGCGAGGGGCCTGGAGGTGTTGCACTCATTGTCTGCTTCTGCAGCTTTGCAAGCAGCTGCTGGAAAGCCTGTCGCTCATCGTCAGGTCCAGCAGAGGGAGCTGGGCCACCGACAAAAGGCAGCGGCAAAGGTACGCCGCTGTTGATCGGAGGTCCGCTCATAGGGGTAGGAGGCTCTGTTTTACCTCGAGCTTCCTCTTGAGGCTGCGAGAAGAAGGACGTGAACCTCGACGATTTACCTGCCGTCTTAGGTTTGCTGACTGGTTCCTTAGCCTCTTCGGCGCCTGGAGTGTCGAGACCAGCATTTGATCCAAAGGCCATGAAAAACTTGTCTGGTCCCGTCTGAACAGCTGGAGCAGATTGAACCGGGGGCTTCTCAGCCTCGATAATTACCTCGGCGGCCTCGACATTCGCGGGCTTGCTGGGGGCAGCAGGAATTCCAGCCTTGGCCTTCTTCATTTCTTCCATCCACTTCTGGAAATCTTGCTGCGTGTGGGCTTCGGGATGTTCTTCGAGAGGTTCATCTAGCCATTCAGGCTCCCGCTCGACCCGCTGATCTCGATCACGTCCCCAGCGTCTTTCGTGCGTACGGCTATTGTTGTTATGGCGATCATCAGAAGCATCGGCAATAGCATCGCGGTCTCTCCAGCTCTTTGCGCGATCAATGCGTTCACGCTTATCGGGCGTAGTAATAGCAGTTTCGGCAGCCGGGGTGGTGGTCGTGTTGGACTCGTTCTTATACCACGGCTCGGACTTGTTCCGGTTCATTCCATTTCGAGGTCGTGCCTCACTGTCGTCTCCATCTCTGTCTCTGGTGAAAGTGTCAAAGGTTCGTGCAGGGCGATCTCGAGGAGCGTCGCGGTCATCTCTGGGCTGTCGCTTGTCGTCTCGGAAGTTACCTCCCATGCGTCCATGGAAGCGCTCAGCACCTTCATGTCCAAAACTCTTGCGTGGCTTCACTGTGCTCCAGCCATCCGATTCGCCCTCACCGGCATCGCGGCGACGGAAGCCATTACTATTACGACCGTCGCGGAATCGATCGGCGTCAAGGTCTCCATTACGACTTCGGAAGTTGCCGAAACGTCCTGCGGCCTCGGGCTCTTTGGCGACTTTGTCGGTATCAAGCGACGACTTGCCTCGCGCCGAGGCGAAGGCCGTTCGAGGAGGTGCAAAGACGAGATCTTCGGGGTCTAGATGATTGCGCATTGGTCAGTACATTGGCAATACTGAAGGTCAAGCTACAGGAGAGACAAACTGGCACTGTTCCTTGAGATATGTCTTTCAACACCAGGGCGGCGATTAGTCTGATCAAGAAGAGGGTTGTCGTTGGGTCGAGGTCGATCGCCAGTAACCTTGTTCTGGGTGCGATTGGGTTCAGGTGGGGGTCTAAGCTAGGTCAGGAGACTCATTCTGACATCAAAGAAGCATTGATACTCACCCCATCCACTCGTCAGCCGGAGGGAGGTTTGGTGGTTTTGTGCATAATGGCGAGTCCCGCAAGTATAGCAGAAAATCAGCTGTATATCGGACAGCCATTGTAAATAGTTCAGCACTACGGGCGCATCCGAAAGAGGTATGGTAGAGAAGGAAGAAGGGAAGTGTCCCAAGACGGACTCGCAAGCGCAATCGGGGTCTTGATCAAAGAATTGAGTCTCGTCAAGAAGATGATAGCTTCGTGTTTAGGTAGTGTGTAGTTTGCAGTGTTGGTTGTTCGTTTCGACAGGCAAGGGTGACGACGTGGCGAGGCGAAGATGCGATAACGGAAGGGACAATGCGTTGTCGGGCGGAGAGCGAGTCGATCAGTTCGTCAAGTCGGTGAGAGCACGTGAGGGGGTGAATATCGCGGTGTGAATTCAGGCGACCACGAGGAGCAACAAGGTCAACGAGAGCGTGAAAAGAGATCGAGTTGGCGGAGGAGGGTGACGTCCCAGGTGCGGTGGTGCACTTGTGGTATTGGTGGTGGAGCCGAGCCAAGCTGGGCTTTATCGAGCCGAAAAGCCCCAATCAAGACTCCAAAGACGATGCAGCGAGGGCGAGGATTGTAATGTAATTATTGGTTCGCTGGGCGGGTAATAATGATGATATTGAATGAATGCTTTAGCGGAATGATGTCGTTGCAGAAGAATGCGAGCGGGTCAACGGGAGCGTGAAAGTGTGTAACGGTAACGCAGGAGATGGTTGGGATGTGTCGAGAGTTGTTTTCGGTGGCTTGATGGGGTTGCGAGGAGGAGACCGAAAGCGGGCGGTCGAGGCGAGGGACAGGACGAGAGGAGAGAGAGGGAGAGAGATGAGAGGAGAGAGTCAGAGAGAGAGCACCACGCGCGAGGGCTGAGGAGGTGCCCGTCCAGTGAGAGGAGCTACCTAGCGCTTTTAGCGTCGTGACAGTTGGCAGAGGACAGGTCAGACCCTGTTTGAGGTAAAGAATAGGGAGAAGCTGGAATAAAATGACAGAATATTTTTGATGAATATACTTGACAGAATTTGTTGCCTTTTGAGCAAGGCCTGGTCTTGAGCGTTGAGTGGTTTAGGTTCTGAGAGAAGATCGTGATGCCGTTGGGTTGTTTGTTTGTTTGTGGGATGAGAAATGGACGGGATGGAGCTGAGCTGGGCTGGACAGCCTGGACTCGTGGAGTGCAGCACGCACTGCACTGTCTGGTACAGCTGCACGCCCTGAGAGTGCACCTCCACTCCTTGGAACTCCACTAAGCTACCTGCTGCGGGCAGCAAAACCAGCCGGGGACCTCCACTAAAAAAGCTTGGGTACTGTGCGCCGACAGTTGGACCTTGGGCTTCACCTTCGTTTCATAATGTCGTCTTGAGAAGGAATCGGCTCATAGCTGCATAACAGAACCAGACAATCATGTTCTTGTGTAAACGCATAATTTCCCATTTTTATTTTCAATAGCTACCTTAGGTATCTCCAAGTTATAACCCCCAATTGATTAACAAAATTCCGCCCCCTAATTCTTCTGCGCCGCAGCAACCTCCTCCTCAAGCGGCAAGATGTTCGGCAGCGGTCCAAGAGGCGTAATGGAGAAAGGGTTGATCTGTGTGTGACTCCTTGTATAGTGCCACTTGATATGCTCAAACTGCGTCGTATCCTCGAACGCAGGATGCTTCCAGTACAAGTTGCGCATCCAGCGGTGCAGCGCAGGGTATCCCGAGCGAATGTCGCGGATGTTGCACTTGAAGTGCTGCACGTAGACGGGATCGAAGCGGATGATTGTGACGAAACTTTGATACATGTTAGCACAGTGACTTCTAGGTCGGTCATTTTCGAACTCACAGTCTGATGTCGACCTCGGTCAACTTGGATCCAAACCAGTAAGGGCCGTCCTTCTGCTCAGATAGATGCTTCTCAGCGCGATCGAGAGCTTCGAACAGAGATACGACGTTGCGTTCGTATGCCTCGCTGGTAGTTGCAAATCCAGACTTGTACACGCCGTTGTTGATCAAGTCATATTGCCACTCATGCGCCTCCTCAATCTGCTTCTGCAAGTCTTCGGGGTACAACCGAACAGCCTTGTGCTCCTCGTCCAAAAGGTCGTCGAACTAATCCAGGTCAGTAACCAAGACTATGTATCTCGATGTCGAATGGAATGATAACTCACCTCAGTGCCCAACATACGGAGAATTTCACTGCTCTCGTTGCTCACAATCCGGTTCGTCTTCTTATCAAACAGCACGGGCACAGTGTATCGACCATCATACTCCTTCTCACTCTCAAAGTACACGTCCTTCAAGTGCGTAAAGCCCTCATGGCCCTTGGTCGGGTCGGGCACGACATTGTCACCTGGAACGTCTTCATCCTTGGTCACGAAGCGCCAGCCGCCCTCGCCGAGGTGCCAATGCACAACCGAGTACGAGATGATATCCTCGAGGCCCTTGAGCTTGCGGGCAATGAGCGTGCGGCACGCCCACGGGCACGCGTAGCTCACGTAGAGGTGATAGCGACCCTTCTCGGCAGGATACTTTGCGTTGGCATCACGAGAGATCCAGTCTCGGAACGAACTGGCTTGACGCTTGAATTCGCCAGACTTGTCGTTGGGCTTGACCCAGTCGGTGACTTTGCCGCCGTTGCTCGCCTGTTGTTGCATTAGCAGGCTGAAAAGAGCAGTTAAAGCGTATGTTCGGCTTACCATTCTGATCTGATAGGTGGGTTGGATGTGAAAGGGCGATGCTTTTAGAGACGATGTCTTGTGAGATGTGAAAGATGTCGTGAATTGTTGCTGCTGTTGTTTGAAGAGTAAGATGCTGCTGCTGTTATAAACCCGAGATCCTCGAATTCTAATTGCTTGCATTGACATCTCTTATAAAAGCAAATCGAACCGTTCAATGACGGCGACAACCAATACCTTTATAGTTCCCCAGCTGAAAAGAGAACACACAGTACCCAGAAAAAGTGGCCGACATCACCACCCCTGCTCTGTCGAGAGTTGCTCAGCAGCCCCTCACAAGCTACCGTACGGTTACCATAGTGTATCGACCAAGCAAACTTACGTAGGTATGCATCACAAAGCCCAGCTCTGGGCCTATGTCTGGTGGGTTCCCCGAGAGCTTCCATTGCTGAGCTATTCCGTACTGGATCTATCGGCGTCACGCTTGGGAGCATTTCATAATCGTGGCGTAATGAGGTGCCCCGCTTTACTGCGAGTTGCTTAGTTAACGTTGCCTCTTGTCTTGATAAGCCTCTCTTCATCATGACAACAGGCTTGGTAAAGGAAAATTATTCCAAATCTACTCTGTCAATAATTCAGTGCATATCTTTGTATTTCGTTACCACAACGATGCGTGCTGAAGATCTTAAGGCCGACTGGAGATAGCCTAAGATGAGCACTTTGCGTCAATATTCATCATACAGGAATGTGTTTATCTAATCTTGATGAATCTCATCATTTAACCATGTGTCCATATGCACTCGAGTCGCTTCTAAAACCTCATTTACATAACCTCAAAAGGCTGATCAACATGCCCTGCGCCTACGTTATGCAATCTTGACTTTAATGTAGGGCACTTCAACGTCCTCCTCCGCAAGATCCTCAGCCACAATCTCAAAGATGACCTCCTTCTGGTGCGATGGAATGGGCTTCTTCGAGATTGTCTCAACCAACTTGCTCAGCTTAAGCTCATATCGGTCCTTAAGCTTGGCAGGGGGGAAGAATGACGCATAGAGGAGACTGACACCAGAGCTCAGCATGCTAATGCTGAGACCCTTGGCCTTGAAGGTATCCAAAAGCTCCTTCAGTGTAATATCATCGATCTCGAAACGGTCCCAGATCTTGTCCAAGGTAACCTTGCCGTCGGGCCCCTGGTATTCCACCTTAGGACTTGCGATAGGCTCGCTGAAACCAAAGAAGGGCAGTGCCAGGTTGATGAAACCGTTCTTGTACTGCTCCAGGTCATCCTTGCCGTCAATGATCTTGAAAAGCTCGAGCACAACCAGACCGGTAACCAATGCGGTGGTCGTGGCAATAGCGGGGATGATCTTGCCGGCAATGAACTTGGTCTTGTGTCGATCTGCAGGCTCGATCTTGTAGTTCTCCGCTCTCAGGTTGCTGCAAGCAGTAATGAAGTCGATGTGGTGGTTTGAGTCATCATCCTTCTCGAAGTCAACGGGCACGAGCTGGAATCCGGACAAAGAGTTAGGCGATGGGAGGCTGGCAGTCAGCTTCTCGAGCTCATCGTTGTCATCAAAGCTGCTTGACTCCGGCTCCTAGGTACGTATTAGTACTGAGTTCTCTATCTAATTTGAGGGCACTTACAGGCTCCTTGTCATCGGCCTGGATCTTCACATTGGAGTCGGGCGTAAAGTCGGGAACAATGACGTTCTCCAACTCTCGCAGGTAGATGGACCTGTCGGTTCCAGGCGACTTGATGTTGTAGTTGAAAGCGTGAAGGTTAGCCGCGGCCACAATGAACCCAAAGTGGGAGGGGTTGTTAGGATCGAACTTCAGCGCGTCAGGAGCCCGTTTGGGACCAGACCAGAAGGGAGTACCGGAGGATGTCTCGGAGTCCTTAGGGAAGTTGTAAAGGAGCTGCTGAATCTTGTTGGAAAACTCGGACTCGAAGAGCTGGCGAGCCCAAGCAATGCAGTCCTCAAATGTCCGCGGTCTCTCGGTTGTAAGGTAGTTGCGAATCGTCTCCAGAGTCTCCTTCTGGTTGCCACCCTGCTTCAGAGAGGCCTCAATGAACTGAGGCTGGGTCAGATACAAATTAACGGTCTGAGGGGCCTTGACAAAGAGCTTCTCAAACATGTACTCCTTGGCCCAAGCAATAGTGTGGTCGATCTTGTTCGGGAAACTTCGGATCGTGCACATGGGGAACTCCTTCTCAGGGGGGTCCTGTGAGGATGAGTAGGACTCAGTGAGATGAGGGAGAACCACTTGGGTGTTGCCCTTGGTTCCAAGAGTACCGCTCTCGAGGAGAGGCTTCTGGAAGAAGACGCATCGGCGATCAACATAGGTTCGGGCCTCAACGTTGTCAAGAGCATTGGTCACGCCATCAAGATTTCGCCAGAAGTCCTCATTGAAAACACTCTCGGTCTCAGCACTAACACGTTCCTTGAGCGTCACCATGTGGCCTTCGAGGTCGGGGTTCATTCGCTGGACAGCAACAGCAGCGCGGTCACTCTTCATCTGGCCAACATCGTCGGCACGGAAAAGGAATTGTCGGTTCAGGTTGCTCCTCTCAATCGAGTCCATGTCGGTTACCCAGATCTTGCCTTCAGGGCCCGTTCCCAAACCAATCATGGCCCAGTTCTTGAGCATCTCACAGCCAATAGCACCAGCTCCGACAAGGAACTGCTTCAGATTCGCAATCTTGTTTTGGTACTCGGTACCAAAGACAGCGATCTGTCCGTCATATCGGCTGCCGATGGGCTTGCAGAGCTCAACAGATCGCTTGGTAGACGTAGGCAGAGATTCAAGGGAGTCGAAGTACATCCACTGGTTGATGGGCTGGAACTTGCCAGAAACAGCCTTGAGAACCTCCTGTGCCACGATGCCACCAAAGAAGGCAGCCATAGGGTTCAGGTCACCTTGAGCTTGGTAGCTCAGCTCCTTCAGCAGCTTCTCGTCTAGCTCAATCTCAAGTCCCTCCTGCTCGGCAAACTTCTTAGCGGCACCCAGAACAACGGTGGCGTCATCGTCGTCCATGGGGTTGGGGAGTCGCTTGTGCGTGAGTTGGAAGGCATGGAGTGCCTGGAAACCGAGGTGGAGTTGCTGGGGTCGATCAAACTTGGCGAAATCCGAGATAAGAAACTCGGGCTCCTTGAGTGCGGTGGTGAAGTCCTTGAAGCTGATGATCTTAGGCATCTTGACTTGTGTATACATACCACCTCGCTTGTACTGGCCAAGTCCAGATACATCACCAATCGAGAAGGTGTAGGGTCCCTTAACAGTAATCTTCCGGGGTTCGGCTCCGTTGAGCGCCTCCATGCCCTCAATCTCGGAGAATGTTACGTAGTCGCCATCTTCCAACCCGTGCCTGGTTTCGTCCAGGGCGGACACTAGGCCCTCCTCGTCGATTCCTGCCACGATACCACTAAGGGGAGTCTCGCCAGTAGGATCGATAACAGTAAACTTCTCACCAAAGTCACAGAACACGGATCCAAAAAGACCATATGTATCGGCGATAACGACATAGATGCCCTTGCTGTGGCAATAATCACCAATAGCCTTTTGTTGGTGAATAGGTGCATTGGTCAGAACGACAACCTGGTACTTGTCGAACTGCGAAAGGTTACCGTCAAGGCCAGGTGATTGATGAAGCTTGACAGGAGTGTAAGCATTCAGCTCAGCGACACGAGGCACAGTGACCTCATCTCTGGGCTTTCCAACGTCGCCAGGTGTGAGGAAGAACTGGGACGAAAGATCGGCGATTTGAACTGGAGCCGGGTCGTAAAGTGTAAGGCTCTTGACACCAGCCAGGGCAATATTCTTGGCGATTTCTACACCAAGACCCTTGAGACCAACGATAAGCACGTTGGAAGCGCCCATGCGCTTCATAGCCTCGTGGCCTAGGACATAAAGTTGTCGGCTGTACAGTGACTCGTCGATTTCGCCATGTCCAATAACGGATTCGTCAACCTGCATTCGAGTCGCGAGGTCGACCTCTGGTTGCTTTTGTTCCTGTTAAGCCAGTATAGTCAGCTCCTCTGGGTCGTGTTTTTGAATCTGCGGGGGGAAATCTCAGATGGTGCCCGTCTTTCACATGCTCTGAGGATTCAAAAATCACCACGAGCGACGGGCCGAGACAGCAAACATTAGGAATATGTACTTACAGCCATAATGCGTTTATGGGTAGGTGCCTCCCCGTTGGAGAGCTTTCGCTTACCCAGCTTGTCTGTTTTGGAGAGGGTGGTAATCTTGGAGACGCTGCGTCAGGTCGTTGCGAGGGCGATCCAGCACCAGGCAGAGCTCAACCCCGCCAAACAACAGAAGCGTATGGTGAGAGGTGAAGAAAGACGAGGGAGCTATCTGCGGGCGATGGAGGTTCTCGTCGCAGATCGTGAGGGTCGTGAAAACAGTGTTGCGAGTAGGGTCAAATGTTGGTTTGTAAGAGAAGAGGTTCTGGCTTTGGAGGGTGGAACAAAAGAGCGCGACAGCCGTCCAGTGTTGATGAGGTAATGGCCCAAGTCAGTTTAGTGTAGCATGAGGCAACTCAGGCAAGAGCTGTTTGGCCCCACTCAGAGCAGTCTCAACTTTTACATAAGCAAGAGCGTATTAGGAATGAATGGAATCGGCGGAGCGTCGGGTTTCAGGTATTTGCTATATCAAGCCCAGAGAAATTGATGCTACCCACAGCTTGTGTGTTACATAGGTGAAGATGACCTTTTTTTTTTGCATTATTGTCGTCAGTAACAAACACTTTTTCTTTCAAGTGCATGCGCAAAGTACTGACCTAGTGGAAGTGAGCTTGGGCGTGGCACAGCAGCCCCGCAACCGTGAACAGCATGAGTTGTTCTAGGTTGCCCTGGAGCTAATACTAAGGTAGGTACAGTGCAGCAGTGCAGGAGCCCCTCCAGAACATGGGTCTAACAGGCTGTTGCTGATTCCAATCTTCTCTTGAATTCCATCAACTCGATATGGTTAGCTTATGGTGTCTGGAAACTCTCAAAGCGTATCAACATTCATTCTAAGGCTACAACCCAATTACAATCCTAACATCAAGGTGCGCTCAGGAGTATCCAGGTCCATCATGGGTTTCGATGGCGGGGTCAGTTCGCGCGGGGTAGATTTGACGCATGATGCCTCAGTTACGAGAGCTCTGAAGCTCCAGCTTGAAAGACGTAAGTTAATTGTTCCTACTCGTACCACAAACCCATTTTCTATTTATTTGAGTCCAGCGTCTCGAGATAACGTACATGTTAACAACACACACATATCATATCACACGAGCATGAGAAGGGTTTCGATGTTCTTTTATTTCGCCGCCCTAAAGTACTAGATGACCGCAGCACGAACTTCCTCAAACCGTACTGCGCCACGATGCTACATATTCGTATGGGTATAATGAGCATTGTGTTGGTTTCGTAATTCGACGAGCTTTTACAGCTAACCACAAACTCGGCAAAGTTTCATGGTTCCGAATTCGATCGAAAGGCGGCGGTAGACAATTGATGCATTTACTTAATATTCTTGAGCTCAACATCGCTAGGTAAAATGTTAGCATTTATTTGATTACACAAAGGTTGCAATCATTGCTTACAAGATGAGGGACGAGTTGGGAGGGATGGCACCAGGGAAGCCGCTGTGATGCATGTTAGCTTTGCACAATGAAAGTTGAATGCGCCAACAGGGGGTCATGTTCAGTGCGCCGTGGTTGCAAGCTTACCGAGCGCCATACCCGTAGTCACTATAAGAATACTGTTAGTTAAAATATGCAACTGTGGAATGGCAAACTGCAAAGCAACATACGGGGTAATGTCAAGAGTGGCCTTCTCGCCAACCTTCATCTGGGTGACACCCTCATCCCAGCCTGCATTGTCATGTTAGTCTCAGTGTCTTTCAGTTATCCAACGACTCGGGATACGGTGGGCGTACCCTGGATGACACGACCAACACCAATCGGGACAACGAAGTCACCGCGGCCGACAGAGGAGTCGAACCTTTAGGGGAGAATGTTAGTCAGGGTTAATAGAGGAGGATGGCAAAGAGCATACTGGGAGCCCTTGTTGTCGGGCTTAGACTCGTCCTTGAGCCAACCGGTGTACTCAATGGTGACGGTCTGGCCCTTGGTAGGGCTGGGGCCGCTGCCCTCCTGGTGAGTAGTCTTGGTGACGCCCATTATTGCCTGGGTGAATGAGAAGTTGCGAGGTTGAGTGAAAAAGGGGTTAATTCGAGTGGTGATGCGAGTAGCGCGAGGGATGGATGCAAGAGAGAAAGATCGCATCTTGAAAGAGGAGACGAGCGTGGAGCTTTATACGGTAACAGCGAGGCAAGAGAGGCAGGTACTGTACAGTTTGATGCAGTGCCAGAACAATGGGATTTCTTCTGTTGAGCTCCCCGTACGATCCAAAGCCTTCGGAGCTCGGATAAGCTCTTTCAATTGGATCTCAGGGTCGGAATGGCGGGGCAATTAGATCGACGGCGGGGCAATGGCAGGCTAGAATGACGAACGATACCAATCAGCTTGCGTGAAGGCTCCACTTGGGATGACGATTGGGAGAAGGTCACAGAATCCAGGCTGGTCATTGACAAGAAAAGATACATTCATCAGCTGTATCCATGAATCGCGGTACTTTACATGCGGTGCAATGGGAACACGTTTAGGCAATATCAGGGTGTCATACCACTTTTCGGCCTCTTAAAATACCTCACTTCATTGTCGTGATTACTGGGCCGTTGTAGTGACCCTGAGCAATCCCGCGGATACGCAACATTACTTGTACCTTTATAAAGGAGGTACTTCTGTGGAGTGGACTGTTGTATGATTAATCGGGTATCCTGCTGCGGAGATACTTTGGATACATTGGCTGATTCTGCCTCAAGCGACATAAGTGACTTCGAGCCTGGAGAGCTCTCCTCCAGCCAGTGTTAAAATAGCACAAGACCGAGCCCGTTTTGGTTATGTTACTCAGCCTCGTTTCAACTCGACTCAGCTTTCAGCTTGACTTTGACCTCGCCGATCAAACCTTGCTGTAGGTTGACGATGCCGCGCCGTTTAGCCATGCCCCTCTTCAATCAGATTATAGTCTACACAAGCACAATGGCAGCTAGTTCCTGAGATTGTAAGTTATCTAGAGGTCAAGACAACATGAGATATTGGTAGTTGGGCCAAAGACAGCAATTGTCGAGGGTTCTATGTAAGCCACACATAGTCATGTATTATATTTAGGTATGTTGACAACTCAGGCTGCTGTCTGATTACAACAAGCGAACTTATTGCGCCGCAACCAACCTCATCGTTTGTGATGGCAAGTCAAAAGTCAAATATTCTCCCCAAGTCGCTCAAGGACATGGGATTTTACGATTGACAACCTGCTTGTGTGACACATCTACCTCATTAGGTGAGTGGAGGTTCGATTAAACATGATCCTATAGGGTAATTAAATAACTATGTCATTCATAGCCGACGCCGCCTAGATTGTGACTACCGCATCTTGCATTTTGTGTTCCTCAGGGTGCTGGCGGTTGCTTTCGACCATATGGAGCTCATATATTTGCTTCACACAAATAGCCAACAATCATGTTATACAATTATGTAGAGGTCTTAGTGCTTAGCGATACCTTGTTGTGCTCGCCATTTGAAGAAAGTGTATGTTGTTCTCTACAAGTTCAAGTTGTAGCGGTTTGTATAGGATATATTGAAGTGTTGATATGTTTAGATTTAGCTTATACTCTAAATACGATATAAGCAAAGATTTTTCAGTCTATATTATGAGTATGTAGCTGCCCGACTGTACTGCTTCTCAATTGCGTGCAATTTTGAATCTGAGGGGATCTCGACGGAGTGAAGAGACCAGTCGGGTGGAAGGAGGTTATTAGTTTGCGTATGAAACTGCCTTGGAAGATCCATAAGATAGATTTCTAAGAACTTTAAGATATTTCACTTGCCAGATTCTTGTACACCTTCACAAAGATGTACTTGTAAAATAGATAAGGAACTACTTGCGAAGCATGCGTTATGGAGAATAAAAGCAATGTCCCTGAAGTAAGCAGGTTTTTTAAAGCGGCTTTAGTTATTGCAATACGTTTATTCCTTTTAATTGGATATTTCAGTAAACCAAGGTCTCTGAATTTGTGTTAGGTAAATACCTCGATTTGTATTCTCCCAGGATTCAGCAGCGGACCAAGTACGTCTGCCACATACAATGTGAAACTTCTTCTGCTTACCAGAATACCCGTCTATCACTGCTGCAGATCTGAATCCCTGCATGGAATCAGTAACTGCCGGAAACTGATGAGCGACTTGTAGGGTCCTCAATACAAAGGCTGGATCAGTGGCAACAGCTTCTGGTTCATCAACTTGGCTGCTGCGCAAGAGCTTTTCGCGACAATGAAGCCTGAAATCGTCCATTTTACATACACTAAGGACCAAGAAATGAATAGAATATAACTGATAAGTCAACACAGCATGACGCACTAAGCCATGCTCTTTAACATGGATGCTTGATGAGAAAGAAGTGAGAGCTCACTATAAGCAACACACGCAGCCCCATTCTTCTGTGTCTAGACACTCCCTAGCTAACAATTATAATGAACAAGAAAGCTTTGAATGGACGAAGAGAGAAATAAATATTATGAAACGTCATCCAGAGACGCTTCAAAGTGTTTGTTTCTCTCATTTAGTTCTCGCTGTAGTGTGGGCTGACAGGCTTCACGCCGAGATGCAACGACAACAAAATACTTTCCAAGGGTAGCTCATTGTATAATAGTAGCATTCGAATAATTGAATACATATGATAAGCAGACCGTACTTTACTATAGATATTTAAATTTACAACCACCACCACTTTATGAAAGAGGTCGAGGTTTGCCACATTCCCTGGGATGAGCTGTCTCTAGCGTTATTAAGCTTATTAAGTTCTTGAATGATGAATAGAGACCAGGATCAAATATTTCAGCTTGACGTGAAGTTATGTTAACTATAACTAAAATATCTATTTTCTAACCTATCCGATGTGCGGCCACTCGATTGTTTGCAAAGCTGCTCATCTTCAATTATGGTGGCATCTCAGCAGTTCATTTGAGCCCGATCTATATCGCACACTGGGATGACTCTTTTAATTATTAATTACTTTTCTGATACTCAGTCGGCATTAGGTCACACGCAGACTTTGCACCGTGACTTGACGTTAGCCAACTTCAGCATCGGTGGCTGAATGTCTGATGCAACCCATAACTATTGACGGCTACTACTGTGGTTTTCTGATCAGCCTGATGTCACTTGTACCGATAGTATTGGCCTCAGATGTATGGTCACGTATGAGTTGAAGCCAAGAACGTGCAGTGGGTTGTCTGTTCGACCGAGAGAATATGGATAGAGTGCCTCGCATAATAAAATCAATTGTCAAATTACCTACTAATAAGACCAGGATCACGATTTTGATAGAGAACTTCCTATTCGCTGCTGCGTAAGACAAAAAGATGTTGGGACCCTCTCATAAGCCGGAGCACGGATTGAACGACATTTTAATGAATCGGGCTGCCTCCCTCGTAAATGGTTGATAATTGATTACAGTAGATATGGGGAACGCTGGACGGCGTTGGTCCGTGTCTCAAGCGAATCCATGGGAAAGACATTCGAGATCCAAGCTTCAAGGTCTTTAAGTCACATGTGAGAGTCTCATAGTCAAAAGGGTCACTGTCTAGACTGTGAAGAGGGAAAGGAAGTGTGTAAGAGAGAATAATAGTGCCCGAAGTGGAAGTTGGCGACGATCTGGAAAAGAGATTAATATGAAACTTTTGACTGTCGATCGTAAAATAAGTCCATTTGAAGTTTACGAAATCGATCTCATCAACGAATGGTTTGGGCAGACTGGCTTGGTAGTATTGAAGCGCGTTGCCGTGTTCCGAAGCCATCGCAAAGATTTGTTCTAGGCTGCGCCCACCACTCTAACAAAATGCTCAGGGTCCCCTTAAACAACCCGGCTTTTAGTGGATTTTCCCAAAGCGTTTCACGCCGGGCGGCACTCATAGCCGCTGGAGCCCAGCCCTTGGCGCACCAAATGCCGCCATAGCCGTGAGGTTCTGCATGCATTTCCCTGCCCTCTACTAGCAGCGTGCCGTGAGTGACGTCAGAAATAAGAAGAAAAATGGTGCTTTAATGACTTAGCCATGAGGGATTGCGACGCTCATGTCGCCAAGATCTGTGTTGTCAGGTAAGGCTCTGTGACTGTGGATAGGCCAAGACTGACCTCTCGTGCCATATGCTGTAAGGAGATTGGCAATGGAGTTATCATGGCGTTGAAATATCAGCCACCTTCCACCGTAAAATGGTTCTGTTGTAGGTCTAGTTCCCGTTGGTGTCTAGCTATCCCCAAAGCTAAGGTACGGTTGCGACGGCGCTTATCACACCACGAGGACCCCTACGAACCAGCCTCTTCAACCGGCTTTTAAACTCAACCCTCCTCCTCCGTCGTCGTTGTAAAAGTCAAACTCGGATGCCCGGATGAGAGGGTCATCTTTTCTTGGAGTCAAGCAGCATTTTTGACTGCTGTATCAAGCGGAACATCCTCCGGCGCAAACTGATCAAAGCGCAATATTCATTTCCCACAATCTTGATCAAAGAAAGACAAGGGTCCAAACAATGGTCGCTCCAATCACCAACGGCCAGGCGAATGGCCACGATGAGACAGCAACGCAGAACGCCAATGGATTATCACCAGAACAGACGAATGGTGCGCCCAAGTCGCAAAATGGGCATGACGACGACCATCACTTGAAGCTCCCAACCAAAATCGGAACAGGCCTCAAAGATCGCGTCCACCAAATTACAAAAGGGCCGCCGGGCGGCTTTGATCCGACCCCTCTTCCCGATGCGCCGCAAGGTTATACCGTCAGATTCATTTTCCACAGCGCTTCGAATCTTCCTCCTGCCGACTTTGTCACAGCCTCTTCAGATCCTTTCCTCCATGCAACGCTAAAAGGCACTCAACCGAAGCGGCACAAGGAGGACCCTGATCTCGTCCACAGGACAAAGACCATCAGGAAAACCACGGAGCCACAGTGGGAAGACGAATGGATTGTCGCCAATGTCCCGCCGACCGGCTTCACTCTCAAGTGCCGAATGTATGATGAGGACTTTCCGGACCATGACGATAGACTCGGCAATGTCACAATCAAAGTCCCCAGTATAAGCCCAGACTGGCGCGGCATCCCTCCTCCAGGACGCGTCTATGAGGCCAAGAAGCGAGTGATAAGCAAGCGGGCATACCTGACCAAAGCCATTACCAGCGTCATTAACCACGATGTTCACATGACACCGTATCTTCGTCTGAGCATGGAACTTCTAGGACCGTCAGATCCGCCTCATGCGCAAATGTACACAGTTGGACCAACAACCTGGGTCAAGCATTTTAGTCCCTTGATCGGTAGAATTGCTGGCGTCAAAGTGAACGCAAATGCCGAGGACGATGCCCGAGTGGATCGAGACGAACAAGTTGACCAAGAGGGGAAGAGGAAGGGTAGGACTCAAAAATACGAGTATGTGCTCCATTAGACCTGGCAAAAGTAACGTGTTCTAACATGCTGCCAGTTTCCAATCAAATGAAATGCAGCTTCAAGGTCCGGTGCCTCCGAAGCTATACCATCGATTTGTCGAGTTCAGACCTATCATTGCGTCCATCTACTCCTCAGCCGGCTTACGCGGCAAGATCTTGAACAAGGCATTACACAGCCAACACCGCCGCATCTACAATTTTAACGCATCTACCGAGTATGGCGACTATGATGCATGCACCCAAGAGGCTTCAGATCAGTTCCTTAAGCTTGTCCACTACGATGAAGGAGGCCGCACTTTTACCTATGTTCTAACCTTGGACGGTATGTTCAGATTTACAGAGACTGGTAAAGAATTCGGCATCGACATGTTGAGCAAACACACTATGCACTCCGACGTTGAGACGTATATCGCCTGTTCCGGCGAATTCTTCATTCGACGGCTCAAGCGCCCTATAGGCTCTGACGATGTACATCCCAACACGAAGACACACCCACAAGAACCTATTCCTGGTGGACCGCCTAAAGATCGACCTCCACACAATCCTGCATATTACCAACTCATCATCGATAACGACTCAGGGACGTACCGACCAGACAAGTCCACGCTGCCGTATTTGAAAGAGTTTCTTGAGAAGAACTTCCCAGGTATGGGAATCGTGACGATGCACTGGGAGGACAAGGAGTTGCAAGACATGAAGGAGAACCAACGCAACATCAAGAAGAGCGAAGGTAGGATGGTCAACATGGTCATGAACAGGAGCCAGAGCAGTATCAGCTCAGCCGAGAGTGAGTTGGACGACCGCGAAGAGTCTTGGCAACAGGGACACAAGAGCAAGCGAGAGGTAGCCTACGAAGCTTTGGAAGACCCGCATAAGGTCAAGGATGCTGTCAAGTCTTTTGTTCCTGGCATGAAGCCGGAGAGGGGAGAGAGTTCTAAATGATGGGGTTACGACTAACGGCCGAAGAAAACTTTAGGTGCCTTGAATAGATGGGCCAGTCAGTTCTTTATGGCGAAAAGATACCTGGATGGATTTCACATACCACTTTGTTTCATTACTCTAGCACTCTTTAATACCTTTATTCTTATGTCTAGGTAGTTAGTTATATGTATAGTCTTATTCTAACTCAAGAGCCCGCTCACTAACAACACACGTTAAACCCGACCCGCGCATCATAGACTCGGCTTCAGTGCTACCCACTTGCTTGAGCAGGTCGCTAGCACTTCCCCCTTCTCATCTTTCATCTCACCTCTGACCTTTGTCTTTCGGTCCTCAATCTCTTCCGCGACCGCTGTGATGCAAAGAACGCTGTTTGTAGGCACGGGCTTGAGATACTTCACTTCTATGCCACCAGTCACACTAGACGTCTTGAATGCTCTAGCGTCCTTTCCCAAGGTCCCATTCAGGTCGAAAATGGTTCCCATAGACTCATCAAGTAGAGCTGCAATAATACCGCCGTGAACAAGCCCCGGATACCCACTCACACCATCACCCACCGACACCAGCACAACAATCTCGGTGACGTTACGTGAAGGATCACGCGCAATTTCAATACTTGGGGCGCGGAAGAAGCTGATAAAATGGGTCAAGCCACGAGCATCATTGAGTGTGTTGCCAAAGAGCTGATCATGGGCGGATGTTTGCGGAATGCGGCATGAAGGGAGAAAGGGAATTGTATCTGGCGCGCAGAGCAGAGATGCAGTCCAGGGATGTGAAGCAAAGTAGGAGAGTTCTGAGGCGAAGAGATCCGGTGGTGCATTCTTTGGCACGAGGCCGAGAGCCGGGCATAAAATTGAGTTGTTGAAGGGCGGGAATGCCATGCTGGCTGATGAGAAGGCGTTGATGGAGGAGAGGCTGGTGTTGACGGGAGGTCCGATGCGATCTCGGACCCGGTTGAGCGGGGCCGGTCGGAGGATCCAGAAGCTCGAAAATGGGGTATAGGTTCGGAGTCTGGGTCTCGGTAGAAGTTTGGAAATTTGCATCATCTGGAACAAGGGGTTATTCAATTCAAAGATGGAGGAGAATGAAGAAGTGAGGGAAATGTGAACTTGTGCTCCGAGTTAGAGAGATTGATCGGCATTGGATCGAGGATGCAACATTCGATTGAAGCCGAGGTACTTACGGAGGCTTGTCCTGTTATGGCTCTTGAGGTGAAGAAAGCTAAAATAGGTCATTCCTATTGGATGGTGTTTACTTTGATTCTTCTTTAACATATTGGATTATGCTATGCGACTGCCGTTATTCTAATGATGTGTGTAGAAACTGTTCTCAAGTTGGAAGCCTTAAGTTAGCATGCAAACAAAGTCAAGGCTTGCCTGCTGAATTGAGGCTCTGGCCTTTTGTCGGGTAGGCATCTCTTAGTGACACGCCGACTCGTTAAGAGGAGATTCGGGATGTCTGATGGGCTTTGCAACTATTCTTTACTTACTTTGCAATTCAAATAGATTGTAAGTCAGACGACTCTTGAGAAGCTCCATTTTTGCATGTATTGATGTATTGGATGTGACTAAGTGCTTGCAGATATACATTCTGACAAACACCAAGGTGACATCAAGAATAATGTTCAAATATTAGAAACAATATGAGCAAACAGAGTTACCAACGAAATAAGGTTATACTCATATACAAGCTCTTAGTTGTGTCTTTCTACTCTCAATATCTATGATGATTCAGTGTAGAAGAAGGCATCAAGCCACCACCAATATGCAACTGGCGGCCACTGATGGCAACTGCCAACCTTATCGCATTACACCGAACGTTCCTTCCGTTGCCAAAGTCAATCTGTGCTGAGGCTCACGACTTCTCCTTTCTTCCTTCCTTCTCTTCTTTCTCTCCTCTCTTCTATTTTCCATTCGCGTCACTCGCGCAGCGTGCGCACTCGCCGCTTTACTTCTGTGCATCAGCATCATCCAAGGCTTTGTTTGGCTTCAACCATCCGTCAACATGGAGGAACAACATCGAGGCCCGACTTTCTCGCCTGAGCACATTAACATTCTTATTACCATCGAGCGAGTCGGCGCCGGGTGTTCTATGGTAGCCATCCTCCTCGTGTTGCTGTCCTTCTGCCTGTTCAAGAAGCTTCGAACAACTCCTAACATGTTCCTCATTTTCGCTTCGACTGCAAATGCCGGCGCTAGCGTAGCATCTATGATCGGTTATGATGGCCTCGAAGCAGGTGAAGACTCGCATCTATGCCAGGCTCAGGCCTTTATCTTTGAATGGTACGTACGACCTTTGACTCCAGTTCGGCTGCATCACTACTAACTTGAACTCCCACAGGTTCATGCAATCTGACCCTTGGTGGTCCCTTGCCATGGCCATCAACGTATTTCTTGTTTTCTTCTGCAACGCCGATCCCCGGATGTTTCGCAAGTATGCCTGGCTTTACTGCGTCGTTTGTTTTGGCGGTCCATTGATTCCAGCGGTTGTTCTGATCTCAATCCGCGGCGCCCCTCGAGGTCTCATATTCGGAGACGCTACCGCAAGTGGTCCTTAAACATGCCTTCTTAACTCAGAAACTAACATGGACTAGTTATGGTGCTGGATTGGAACCGATTGGAGCATTGTTCGGCTCTACGCTTACTACATCCCCATCTGGATCTTTTCGTTCTTCTCGATAATGATCTACGTTGCAGTCGGGTACCACGTCTTTCATCATCGAAATCAGCTCAGACATATGGTGACAGATGGATTGGGAAATGCCGAGAAGAATGGCAGCATTCCTTACTCGAGCAGTGAGCACAGAGGCTCCTCAGAAGCGGTAGCCTTTCCACCTAATACCAATGAGGGAGGTGACGCTGACTCTTGCCCTCAGAACCTCACAGGTCGCCAGGAGTTCTACGGTACTGCTGTCACAGAGGTCCAGATCACACGTGAGGAGCCGAGACAGATGGCTTGTCACGAGCTCGCCACGCCGAGCGCTGCTCATTCCGTCACCAGCCCTCCCCGTATCCAATCTTGGGTTCTGCCTGGTTCTTTCGACCATCTCGAACCGACGAATTCTGGAAGAGGACAACGATTTGAAACAGTATGCACGTCAGACAGCACCCCACAGCCGCCTTCGACAGTGATGACCCGGCTTCGCGCTGTCAAGTCTAACGCCTCGTTGAAACTCAAGCGATTTGACCCCGTCAAGATGGCGTACTTGCGTACCAGCTTCATCTTCGGCTTCGCGGTGTTGATTACTTGGATCCCAAGTTCCATCAACCGACTATATAGCCTGACTCACCAAGACAGAATCAGCTTTAGTCTCAGTGTCGCCAGTGGCTGTGTGCTTCCACTGCAGGGCGTCTGGAACGCCTTGATTTACTTCACAACCAGCTGGAAGACATTTCGCGAGGAAGTGTGTACAGCCAGAGCCAAGTGGTTTGGAAAAAATAAACAGTGCACAGATGGGATACGTCTCAACAGTCGAATTGGCTCGTACAAGGGTGAACATCGCAATACTGTTGAGCGAACTCGACAAGTACGCGCCGACTCAACCGAGGATGCTGGAAAGTCGATTACAATGTGATGTATCTGAGAGTTGGGGAATAGCCTCAGAAAGAGTATGTCTCATATGTTTGTTGAGGGAAGCCCTCTTGTACAAATACCTGTTAAATTCTTACAAATCGCTGTCACAATGGTAAAGGCAATCAGTTATCAAGGCATTTAAGAGCAAAGTCGTATCAACTGCGACATGTCAAATCAAGTTCATTATAGCTAAGTTCAACGCGCCTTCGTGGTCATGGTATGAGTTCCCAGTCGCACGCAATCACCCCTTACGCATTGGAGATGGCCTCACCCTCAGCAGCATCCACGCCCTCTCGCACAACTCTGTCGACAGCAGCCGGAATGTCCTCCTCGCCATCGAGAAGATCGTACCATCCGTTCTTAACACCATCCGCAGCAAGAAGATGTGAAGCAACCTCAGCGACAGCCTCTCGGCTGACGCCTTCGGGAGTAGAGACGTGCTTAGTCTTGCCAAACTCAACCTTTGTGGCGGGTTTCTCGGTCAGGGTTCCAGGTCGAAGGTTGATACCAACAAGGGTAGGACTCTGCTTGGAGACCTTGTAGAGAACCTCGTCGGCCTCAATCTTGGCCTTGTAGTAGTTTGCCAGTGAGCCATTGTTGACCTTCTCGTGGAACTCATCCCACTCGCCAGCGGGCCACCATGCAGCACCAGCGCGACGAGAGCCTAGGTATGAGACGAGGAGGAATTTGGTGATGGTGGGTACAGAGGCAGCGGCGTTGACGAAATGTATGGCGGCATCTCGGTCCACCTTGAACGTCTAACAGGGGTTAGTAAGTGAGCTGATGTTAGGAGGAGACTTGAGAAGATGGGTCGGTGCATACTCGTTCAGCGCCACCTTTACCTCCGGCACCTGTGATTTGTTAACATCGATTTCATGGAAATAGTTTCTAATTTTTTTTTTTTACATACCGGCACTCCAAGCAACGTAGTCAGGCTTGACCTCGTTCAAGATACCCAGAGCCTTGTCCTGGGATGTGACGTCCTCAATGCTCGACACGAGAACATTGAGTTTACCGGGAAGCCCGGCGCCAAGCTTCTCGATGGCAGGGGTCTGTTCAGAAGTTCGGATGACGCTGGTGACAGTCCACGAGCGCTTGAGGAGGAGAGGAGTGAGAAACTGGGCGACTTTACCGTGGCCGCCAAGGAGAAGGACGTGGTGAGAAGCCATGATGGTTGTAGGTAAGATTGTGTATCAAGTGCTTGTGAGAGAAATAGTGGCTTAGCACACGAGCGAGAGTTATAGTTTTGAGAGGGGAGGAGAATGAAGATTGACTAGTGACTGAATAACCTCATTGGAGTATGCAAACTTGGGTATTTATGTCTACTTCAAAGTTGCAGTGGATTGACCGGTTGGTAAAGCTATGACGACATTCGCAACAAAGCGGGGCAGCCAACCATTACTAATTCTAGAGGGATAACGGCAGTAAATATATGGATCTTGGGATTGACGATACCTGAGTGATTTTGCTCGCCATCAAGGTGATTTGTTCGATGGTGTTGGTGTGAGGTATCTTTGGTAATACTAATACTGGGGTTGTGATAATAGGCTAACATAGATGAATGGTGTTAGTGGTGTCAGTTAGTTTGTGTCACTTTGTTGCATGGATTGTCAGCGTCTAATAAGTGCTCTATCAACCTTGTGTCCTTGTCTGATATTCCGGTGATTATGTGTTATTAAATCTGCAGCTATGATTATCCCTTATACTCTTTTACGTGACAATCAAAATACTTACAGCAGAGCAACACACTTGGAGTAGAAAAGAATCCTTTTAAACGGGAGCATTAAACCTAGTTTAGAGGCACTAAACCCAGTTCAGAGGGCACTTTACTGAGAGGCACGGTAGAATCCGATGAGATGAGACACACAAGTAAGCAAGCAACTCCATCTACCCTGTGACGATCCATAGCCCTACCTACGTCTAGGTGTAATGTTGTAAGAAACAGATTGTTGCTCTTTTGACCAATAACAATCACCTGGTTGTTTGGAAATAGATAAATCGATAGGTAATCGGATGCATTTGCTCAAGCAGGCGGCTCATACCCGCATA